>JAUPMH010195853.1:0-11755 GCA_032270665.1 Metridium farcimen
AAATATTTTTCAGTGTTTCCATGGCAACAAGTATAATTGACAGCTGCCAATCTAATGGCAGATATAAGTAGTTTTACGGATCATAAAAATAATAAAACGTTTTTGGGAAGGTTATTATTTTGTTAGTCTGTTAATGTTCACTCAAGTGTTGGGGATATTGAGTTATTCAGTTCATGGTAGTGGGCAGAGCGTAAGCATGCTGCCGCATGTTGCAACTGGATCATGGCATCAGGTCCAACCTTGGCACATTCTTTCTCTAATACTGCCGCAAGAGCCTCTAGAAGGTCTAGGAAGCAAAATGAGAGAGCAGCACGACGAAGTCGGTTTAGTTCCTGAAACGAAACAGTGTAAACATGAGGTGAAAGGGATATTGTTACTGTTTGCTGTAAGTAGAGGGTGGCCAAGGGGTGACGTGTGACGCATGATTTAGGCTAAAATAAGTGGGTGATTTGTGAAAATAACGAAAGATTTATTGTTATATGTCAATACTATCTTGATCGTGACTTAAATGTGTATGTGATGCGTGAATATCATAAATATTAATTTGTGAAACGTGATGACGACCCCCTCTAAGTAACATATACAATATGAGTGGTCGATCTGTATGCGATATACAATGACGAGTCAAAGAGGAGGTGTATGTTGTATATCGCATGCAGATCGGACATTCATATTGTATTATAAGTACAAATTTATGAAGGTCAAGCATTAGTTCAACATTCATATTTTACTGAAATTGTCAAGATAAAAGTAAATCTGGCAGAGAAAATTCAAGTTGAAACTTATGCAAATCTGGACAAAATCTGTATTTCTTTTGTAACATTCTCATTAGTTATTCATGAATTTTATAACTAAACTTACCTTGAAAAATTGGGCTTGTTTGTCTGGTACTCGTTTGGCGTAGCGAAGAAGTTTTTGAACATCAGACTACAAAATAATAATATTTGTATTATTATAAGCTACTGTAACAACATGTTCAATAGATGACAACTGATGTTCTGAGTTAATGCTTCTACATATTCTGAGTTTATATTTTGACAGCTTGTATTTTGACAGATGGGAATTTTTTTCTTCTTTTGCTGTTGTCAGTCAAAACTGGGGCATAACATTAATTCATGATTTAATAATACTGTCTTACTGAGCATAATGGCCTTGTATATCGACTATTCAGTTATTGTCTAACTGAAGAATTCACCCAGACAAAAACCATAGAAGACACTTTGATATCCACAAGTTTGCACAAAAGGGTACAATAAATTAGAGTGTAAACAATATATCAGTGAAATACAAAACTAAATAGTACAAAATAGTGCTACATTAAACAATAGAAAACAATAGAATTAGCAAAAATTGTATTATTTGGTATTTATTGTACATATTTAGCTTTGCTTCACATATATTTAGCATGCACTCTAATTGGTCATAACCTTTGAACATTTTCTGACTGGCAGCATAAAATAATATTTCAATGTGAAAAGCAAAGAAATTATATTATAAATTATTTTAAAGCATTTATAGATGCAGGATGTCTGCAAAGGTAAAATTGTGCAAACATACGTGAAGGCCACTGGGTTTGATCCAAGCAACATTAGCTTGTGTGTTGTAACTACGACGCTGTGAAGGCGGCACTGGAAATGGTGTCTCTTCTGTTTCTTCATCTTGTCCAAGTTTGTAAGGACTTGTGTTCATCTCTGCTGATGGACCAAGTCTTTTCAGGTCACCTAGCCACGAGACTTGAGTACCAGGAGGAAACGTTGCGAGGACAAGGTTAGATTTCTTCTTGCTGTCTGCCCAGGACTGTAGGTACCCAAACCAATCTGTGCTAAAGTACAACATTGTACAATTTAGAATATTGAACAACTTATACAACTGCTCAGCAGTTTATGTGGTTAGTATCATACATTTTTACCCTAACCCTTAAGGTTATGCTTCACTTGTTTTATTTTATTTAACTTCGTCCGAAGACAGGAGCCCACAACAGCATGACCAATTACTGTGGGTCCTTAACACCAATGCAGTATTGCTAGTAGCAACGGACACCCCCTAGAGCTGCAATTACCCCTATTTTATTTAAGACATTTAGGGACCAGACAACCCCTAACACCTTAAGGGCCTTTCATTTGCAAATGGGACACCCCCTGACAAATTTATGGATCCTCCCCTGTATTAAACTTACTCTAGCTGGACAACAGCAATCATTTTCTCAACCTTCAGACTTCCATGTAACAGCACACAGAAAGAAGGAGTCTTCCCACCATCCTCTTGTTCTTTACCACCTTCCTCTGCTTTCCCATTGGTTGAGTTAATGACTGGTATAACAAGATGACGTGACATGCAAGGTGGACTGCTTGCATCAAGCACATCTAGAAAACCATAGATTTTGATTTCATTTGGAAACCGGCAAGGTCTTGAATGTTCCTTTTGTTTGCGATACTGTCCAAGAATATTGTTCCAGGAAATTGAGAAATCAGGAGGTGGTGAGAGATTAATGTTTGACTGTAAGTGGCCGCAGCTTAAAACACCTTCATAGGCCATATAGTGAGTCTGCGCAAGTCTTGTGAAACAGTTTTCTACAGATTGTACTGATAATGGAGCATCTGGAACATATAGACTGCCTCCACCGCCATTCATGTCACATAGTTGCTGAAAGCGCATTAAACTACTGGCCATTTCAGATGGAGAGCTGATGCACACAACATGAAGCTTGCTCGGGAAAGGAAACGGCAAAGGACATGGGCCATCTGTCATCCTTTCTCCCGTCCCATCCAGAAGATCGGTAAGTGAACCATATCCTGATCCAATGGATCCATCAGTTACTACTATAACTTGTATTGGTATGGACGATCCCCACTCCTCTATCACGTGACCTGCCACGCCAGTTAATGCATTCTCAAAGCATGTTTTATCATAGACATCAACTGACATACAGCCTTGTTTTAATAGCTCATAGTCCCTTGTAAACGGTACAACTATCTCCCACAGTGACGAGAAAGCAATCAGAGCGGTGAATTCTAGCTTAAATTTGCTACTGAGGTAATCAAAAAGTGTATATAGTCCACGGCAAGCAAGATGGCGCCTTTGAATAGTTTCTTGGTCATCACAAGTTTGAACTTGGCGCATCATGGACAACGAAACATCAAGTAATACTACAGTTGGCATGATGGATAAATATAATGATTACCTAACACTTTTTATACAATATTTTACCAGGAATATGACATTTAGAGGGTTGTTTTGCTCAATAAAGTTTCTGAGTTCCCTCAGATAATTTTTGACTCCATGTTGGCCGTGTTGTTATAGTGAGACTGGGAATGAATCGGTATACCGCTGGCCGGTTTTGCAGACGCACAGGCAACCACGCTTCAGAAAGAAGGTAAGAAAAATGTGAAAAAATTATCCTTTTTAGACTTTCCTTTCTTTTTCATATTAGCTATATGTTATTAATATTACGAGTAGAAGGCTGTGGATTTTTGCGGCGAAATTCCGTTGAAAGTAATGGTTAACAACGGTTTGTTGTGCGGTGATTTTGAATTTCATTTGACAACAAAAGAAAATAATTCCTTAATCTTATTTTTAAGAATATTTTTTCCCTTTTGCAAATGATAAAAACTTTAGGTTAAACTCTAATCTAATCATCCAATTTAGACTATATATTTGATAAATAATTATAACTGAATTTTGTGACTTTCAAACTGAGTTTTATGAATTTTATTATGCTACCTTACAAATTTTGGACAGATATCGATATAAGCTTTTACAGGTTTTGTAAAAAAATGGACTAAGCAAGGGAAGTCACCCTCGCAGCCGTTTTTAGTGCCGGGCTTCCTGTTTCCCTCCCAAGTGTTGAACAGAAGTTATTACAATTGTAGAGTTTTGTACTCTCTCTAAATCATCATCATCATCATTGATATTACCATATTAATTATTATCATCATTAATGTCACCATTGTCATAGTTGTTGTCATTATCATCATCATCATAATTATTGTCGTCATCATCATCATCATTGTCATTATTTTCAACATTTTCTTCATTTATCTCATAATCACTATCATAATCATTACTACCATCATCAACATCATCATCATTGTCATCATAATCATCATCATCCTACTCCTTATCATCATCATAATCATTATTATCACCAGCATCATCATCATCTTTATTCATTACAAAGCCAAAATCATTGGATCACAACCTCCAACTTTGGTAAAAATGTTTGACTTCTGTCAATCAACCTTGGGGGTCAGAGCTTTTATCAACTCATCCAATCATTGGTTGTTTTTCTGTCTCCAAAGTGACTCTACAAAATGATTGATAGATCAGAAAAACCCAAAATCAAAATTAAGTTTACAATTTGCTAATCATGATGCAAATATTTTGGCTATAAAGAGCTTTTGTGAGCTATGAATTTCAAATAGCTTTTTGAGTAGTTTTTTTTTTATATAATTTTCTGACGAAATATTTTTTTTATTATATAACATACAGAGTGTTATGGGGATTTAGCAAACTGTTAAAAATTTATTCACATCTATCCGGTTTTGATATTATGGTTTATCGAACATGTCTATGTTTTCAAAATTTTGAAATAATTTCTTGATTTAAAACACTGGAGTGTTAAATAATAATTAACAGATTAATTCATGGGCGCTTGGAGATATAAAAATATCTATCTTCTTGTGTTCAATCTTGATATCTCATTCGTTTGCTGAATTCACTTGTGAGATATCGAGTTGAACACTAAAATATAAATTTCATATCTTCGCATGCCTGATCTCTATTTCTTTCACTCCGACAAAGGGATAAATCTCAAAATATCCGTAAATTTAAGTTTCAAGTTATTATGTTGTTATAAGTTTCATTTTGTCGCTATCAAATTTTTATATAAGGTGTAAATGCATAAATCTGCTTGCATGACAAACTGATCAACAGTGATAACCATGCAATGTCAATAATGACAAAAATTCCATCAATGAATTCTGCTTTCCTTGAGTGAATATTGTCAACATCCCACTGTGCATTAACTACATTTCATGACTAAATCCTAGCCAAGTATTTCACATGGATTTATTCATTTAAACAAAATACTAAACGTTATAAAGTATATAATTTTTATTTATTTCATCCCAAAATGTTGTTTATGATGATTATAATTTTTTCAAAAAATATATAAAAAATACTATAAAATTTCTATTTTACATTGAATTTCAGTCGCTTAGTGACCTTAAACTTTGTAATAATAATTGCTTTTTTATAACTATAAGTTAAAAAAAAAATGTTTTGGATGTGCTATATTGAAATTATAATTTCTTGTATATACAGACATGTATGATCTTGACAAGTGGTGTAATATGCTCAACATAAATAATTCATCTTGATTAAATTGTAGAAATTCTCATTTGTCTTGTAAAGAAGATCTGCTTTATTTCTATTATAATTATAAAGTATATTTTTGTGCTTTGCTTAACTGCTAAGAAGTTAGTTTACTGTCTTTGTAAAAAATGTTTTAAAATTTTCTGATAAATACAAATATACCAAAATTATTGTATAAATTGTAAAAAAAAATATAGATTTTCATAAATATCTTACAAATTCTTCAATACGATTCTTGAAATTCTGCTATTATATTGCATATTATATAGTGTTATTTTCTTTGCTTTTTGCAAACTAAGTGGTTTCCCCTTCACTGGCTCTCACCATGAGTGTCTTGTTTGGCATAGTTGTGATGTCATTGCCTTAGAACTAGTACATGTTTTGCTGTATTACTTTGGACTCCAGCAGTTCTAACAGCTTTCCCTTTGCTGTTTAAAATTCTTAGTATTCCTTTGGATGTTTTTAATTCTTGCTATTCCTCTGGCTGTTATAATTCCTCTTATTCTTGTTAATTCCCTAGACTTTGAGTTGAAGTCCTTCGTTCTAAAATGTTGCCTATGCGTTGTAACATATGGGCTATTTCTAATGCAGCTTTAGCACTGGGATCTAAGTTTAAATTCACTAGAGCATTTCGTCTTCTTGTTGATCCCCTGGGATGCTCTATGGGTTGTGTTTCAATTGATTGCCTTCTCTCACTTGCTGTGTTCTGTGTTGACGTCACTTCTCTGCTTGATGCCGGGCGCCAACCCATGACATTAGTGTAACTTAGTTGATCTACAGCAAATAAATAATGTTTATTAGCCTTTGAAGGCAATAACTCAGGTTCAAAATTTAAATTGATAAAAAAATATTTTGGTCTTAAAGTTTCTTCACAAAATATTTTCAATTTCATGTTCAGATGTTATTTATTGTATTGTTTGTCCTAAAATCGACTAAAATTAGCATATTATTATTAATATATTGTTGTTTAATATATATTTGTTTAGTTCAATTTACAACTATCTTGAAAACATATATTTTTTTGTATTTTTTGGATGTAAAATTGGTAATTTTTCAACAAACAAATAATTGCATTACTCTATATAAAAAATATATTGAAAATTGTTAAATGCTAATACTAGTAAGTTGTTAAGAATATTTTATTTTTGTGGGTAATGCATCAGTTCAGTTACGTTTGCAAATCGTTCATGCAAAGTTTAGCCTACAACGCACTTCCTTAAACTTTTTTGTCCTTTTGTTAAATTTTCCTGTTCGCAGTTATCGTATTTTCTCAAACTTTCTCAGCAAAATTACCCTTTTTTCAATGATAACGCCCCAATAAACCACTAAGCTCTATGAGGCGATAAAATTATAATTAAACGTATCAACAAGCACTTTTGTATTGGGATTAACAAGAATCCCCTTTGGTCCATTACTAAATCGGCACAATTATCTCGTGGAGTTGTAAAATCATTTTAACTCAAGGAAAAGACCTGTAGTTTCTTGAATGTTTGTTTTCATAGCAGATAAAGGAATATTTCGTGACATATCCTAGCTATTGTTGTGTTTTGGTGTCGATATGAGCAAGGCTAATCCTATAACTTCTTGACAAATTGGGCATCAAAATGGGCATCAAAATGTGAAGTCAAGTACATTGATTGTTACATTCAATTTTAGCAAGATGGATCGTATTTTATCGTTTCTTGAAAATTTCAATTTGATATTTATTTATTATTCTTTCAAAAACTCACTTGAAACATCAATTTGAATACAATTAGCTTTCTGCAAGTATAAACTAGTATATAGGTGAAAGTGTGTTAAATTCTCGGTGTTTACTTGTGCTGCACTGCAACGAAACTGAATCATTTCTGGAACACAAATATCGGCCATTCGATGTCGTACAAGTTTGAACGTTTGCGCTTCAAGGACGAATGTGCTATAACCTGGAGAGTTTTGCACTCAAACGGAAGAAAAACATGTACCTATATGGGGTTATACGATACTTACATACCTCACAAGAAGTTGTTGTCTTTTGGTTTCTATTTCTACGTAATTCACGTCGACTTTCACTATATTTACTTCCCTTCCTTAAACGGAGCAGTGTTCATGTATTTCTTGGTTTTCCCTTGTCCGAGCGGAACAGGATTTACCGCTTTATATGTACTTGACTCCACAATAACAGTTTACAATTGCATATTAAATTAGGTGACGTCCCCTAATTCATGCTAATGTCTTATTCTATTTTTAGGTGATGACATCACTTATACGGAATCCCCGAGTTGATTTATACACACCTTTTGACCAGCCAATCAGCGTCGATATTTTGGACACATTCATTTCCGGTCAATCGATGTAAAAACAGAGAGCAAAGCACTACGTATTCTTGTTTATCAGAAACGACTCGACATATAACAATCCTGCAACTTACGAGGATCGAATGAATTGAGAATAATTTGACAACCATGCTTGAACATCAAGGTTAGGTATTAACTAGAATTTAAACTGCATGGCTTCAGTGATTGCTCCGAGCATTACGATCACCCGTAGTAGAACTATGGACGATACTCTCCCTCTTACACGATACGTAATCCTCAGTTTAACACGATCAAATGTGGAATGCCCATCAGAGCTAGCATGGAAATTCAGAAGCCTTGTTTCAAACGTACGAAACGATAAAAAGCTTCTGCTAGCAGGAAGTTGCCACCAAGTTTCTCTCAATAACGATAATGCCCAAGCTACTTTCTTTGCTATTGGAGACGAACTTTTTGAAGACTCGATAAACTGGGGTCGTATTGTGACATTTTACGCGTTTGCTGTCGAAGTAGCTGCATTTTTTATCCAAAAAGGAGAGAATATCATGGTGAACAATGTCATTAGCTGGACTGCATTGTTTGTGGATCAGAAGCTATCGGCATGGATAAAGCACGAAGGCGGATGGGTAAGTATTGTTGTTTATACGGTTTCACAATGAATATTAATATTTACTAGGAATACAATCGACAGTGATTGTACAATTTGCAGTCTGTGAGGTTTGCGTGGGCAGAAGATTCCACGAAAATTTCACATAATATTGAATAATATTCGTCTGTCTTTGAATAGAAATATTTTGCTGTTGTTATTTTATTTTCAATCGAGATAAAGCGTGTGAGTCACTCGTGATCGGGCCCGTAGTAGTAAATTAGTTTGTATGTTTACGATCAAAATACTAGACACCAAAGGAAAGGTTTTAAAGCCCACATACTTCATCCTGCCTACTCAATCTACCACCCAGATTGAATGAAATTTAATTTTCTCCCCTGCATCACGTACATCGCGTAGTTTATGGCCAATTTTTTTGAAAACCATCAATGAAAAATGCGCATGTTTGTTTACTTTGCTCGGTTGTGCTGTGTCAACACGAAAAGCCCGAAATATCCAAGCAGTAATGAGTTTTCACGAACGTGTTTTTGCGGCTAAAAATCTTGCTGCTTCGATGGTTTATGTCATTCATTCAAACGATTCAGAAGCATTTTTTCACGCGCGGTGGAGGACTCCTCGAAAAACTTTACAAAAACATTGATCGAATTTTTAATCGTTCTAAAAAGTTGTACATTTCACAAACACGAAATTAACAAACAAATCACATCAAATAAATCGTGTATTTTATCGATTTCATAAAAGGCCGTTCACATTTCTTTGCCATCATGTGACAGAGTTTAAAGGATGTCAAGCGTATGGAATGCGTCCACCACCTCCACCCAGCACAGATCAGCTGTTTAGAAGGTTAAAAATGGTAAAATTCAATGTCATCTTACAGGCTCAAATATGCCTTGAATGTGGACAAGAAAGAGAAAAAAAAGCTGTTCGCATTCCCGTGAATCTTGTATGGTTTGTTATCGGAGAGGAAACGATTGCTTGATTTACCAAGAATGGTATTTTGACCAGCGATTTCCGTTGCAGATATCAATTTCTTAATTCACGTAACACACGAGAGCAGACCGTTCGTGGTAATAATTGTTGAATTTATGTCTTGTGTGGAATGTTTAATTACACAGATGACGGAAATAATTGAGTGTAATTTCGGAATATTTCGTGGATATTTGCGTGTTATATCACGATCGTTCATTGATATTGTTACTAGAGATTTTGCGATAGTGATTATTGACATTTCTCTCTACTAAATGTAAAATACTAAATGTGTTACTAGTTATTGACTTACAAGCTGTGAAAATAAGAGACAAAAAAAAAAAAAAAAGAGAAAAGGAACAAAATTGAAAAGATTTGCACATTCTACTGACGCAACTACTAGAGATTTTGCGATAGTGCATATTGACATTTCTCTCCACTAAATATATATACTACTAAATTTGTTACTAGTTCTTGACTTAGGAGCTGTGATAATAACGAGACAAAAAAAAATAGAAAAGAAATAAATTGAATAGATAAAGATTTGCACATTCTACTCATACAACTACTAGAGATTTTGCGATAGTGCATATTGACATTTCTTTCTACTAAATATATACTACTAAATTTGTTACTAGTTCTTGACTTAGGAGCTGTGATAATAACGAGACAGAAAAAAATAGAAACGAGAAAAAAAATTGACAATAAAAAGATTTGCACACTGAGCAAAATGCCTAATGCCTACTTGGATTTCAAATATTTTTATACTCTAAGGAAGTATTAACGTTCAAACCGTTAGTAATACTCTCCCCTCTTTTTGCCATTTTACTCTTAATAAGTTTTAGATGTTAATATGATTTATTAACAGGGGGAAAATCAATAGAAAGAAAAATATCGCAATGATATAAAAAAAAACAAGTATTCTGTTTTTCAGTTGATTTGCCTCACATTTCAAATCTCGTGACAAAATTGTCCTTTTGTTATTCAGTTTATTCAGTTATTTTTTACCCTGATAATCATCCTGTATTTCGGATAGAGAGTCTTAAAAGTCTAGAAAAAAATGAAAAACATTGTCATCTTATTTTCTCATTTTCCCATGCATTTGATAAACCATCGATATTAAAAACGCTCCAGTGTTTTTATAATCCATGGGTAAACCCATTTCAGAAACTTATACATGAGTTTCTGCGCATCAGTTTGCCAATCTGCATAATGAGTATGTCCTCACTAGTGAGTGTTGTTCATTCATCTTTCATCTTCGAATCCACTCAAAATCCTGCTGTTTAACATATCACTACATTTAGCGGATGTTGTTTTTGATTGGTTTTCCCGCCTCAGAGACGCCTCCTCTAGGAAACCGCGAGTTTGTTTTCTGTGATTTATGTTGCAGTATGGTAACACTGGGTATTTTTCTATTGTCGTTTTTGCTGGTTGACATTAGTTAATGACTCCGTCAATTTAATTTTCCCGGTCAAGTATCTTGGAATTGGCGCGACTAGTTTTTTTTTTACTGAGAAACAATTGTGGTACAAATATCTTTATTATTCACTGGCGTAAATAAAAAAAAATGTTCGGTGCAAAAGTTAAGGTTTTACAATGATTAGGATTAACGCCCGAAACGTCCATAACTATATTGTCTATAACTGTTTCTAAGTTGTAAATAAATTGTCATTTTTCTTTCAAGAAAATATTGCGAAAATAACCTCAATGTCAGTAGCACATTCTTTGTTTCGGGGTTCTGCTTTACTTTGACTGAAGAAGGTTTAACGACCGAAACGTCCATAACTATAACTCTTTCTAAGTTGTAAATAAATAGTCATTTTTCTTCCAAGAAAATATTGCGAAAATAACCTCAACGTCATTAGCACATTCTTTGTTTCGGGGTTCTATTTTAATTTGACTAAAGAAGGTTTAACGACCGAAACGTTAGCAAGAAGAGTTCGTTTTATACGGCACACACACACACACACACATCTATACAGTAATTGATTTTTTATACTGGGCTTTCGTTTTAATTGTTTTGGTCGTTTTTCTTAAATCTTTTCCTTCCTCATTTGCTTCGTTCATTGTGTTTTTATGTGTTCCTGTTCACATACTCTTATTGTTTGTGTGCGGGTCTTTGTCCACCGGGAGTGTAAACAGGGAAAAGGGAAACCGGAAAAGCTTGCGATAAATTGCACAATACTAGCGAATTCTTTCGTCCTTTTCGCTGCGTATTTGATCGTGTTTTTACTATGTTTTTATGTTCTTAAATTATTTCGTTCGAGTCATTAATTCGCTTCCTCACTCACTAGTTCATTATTAACTCACTAATTTACCTACTAATTCACTCATCTTTTCATTTCTTTATTCATTCATACATTCATTTATTCATTCATTCATTCATTCATTCATATATTCATTCATTCATACATTCATTCATTAGTAAATTCATTCATTCATTCATTCGTTCATTCATTCATTCATTCATTCATTCATTCATTCATTCATTCATTCATTCATTCATTCATTCATTCAT
>JAUPMH010195964.1:0-11752 GCA_032270665.1 Metridium farcimen
GGAGATATTTTAACCGAGCCACTGTACCAAATTGGGAATCGACAAATTAGACCCTACCTGGTGGGTGACAGTGCTTAATAAATAATCTCTCCGTGGCTACAAAAACCATATCCCGAAGGAACAAGGGATCCTGGGGAAATCAATTTTAATAAAGAGTTGTCGTCCGCGAGAGTTAAGATAGAGTGCGCTTTTGGGATCCTGAAAGGTCGTTGGCGGATTCTTGACCACATCGAAGAGGCAAGTGTATCAATGATATCAAAGATTATTATTGCATGCTGTGTTTTACACAACTTTTGTATTTTAGCTGGTGATGAATGGGATGAGGATGATTGTGAAAACGAACATGATAACAGACAAAATAACAATCGTGTTCTGGGAGATGTAGAAGAAATTAGAGAATTATTGAAAGACAATCTTTAGTGAAACATTTTTAATATTTATTATAAATTATATAATCACTTGTTTTGTTTAAAACACCATGAACATTGAACACAATGTTATAATCATCTATTGATCATATAATGGGTTATAATAATGCCGAACAGTAACAATACCATAAAAACTATCAGTTCAATGCATACAAACTATAAATTGTATATAGTTCAGTTCAGTTCAGTTTTCTATTGATTATATATTGGGTTGTATATGTTCGACAGCCATAGTATGATGAAAATGCCAGTGCAATGCATATAAATCGTCCATTGTTATTTTCAAATAAATTGTACATCTAATGATGGAAATATATCGGTATATATGAACAGTAACAGCATGCATAATAAACGTATCAGTTCAAGGAAATGTTAAAGTGTTATCCTAGATATTACTTCGAAGAATTCTTCATTAAATCGAGCATAGAATTCATGAATTGACTCATCATTTGTAGCTGTTGTCCCTGAGATTTTTGCATTTCTTCGATAACAGCGGTGAGCTTGTTTCCTTGCTCTGCTACTGCGTTAACAGCAGTCGAGACTGCTTTATCCTCATCATCAAATGCAGCATCCCTTTTTCTCTTTTTTCGCTGTTTTCTCTCCGACTGCACTTCTACAGGAGAGTCACCATCAGGCTTTGAATCAGTGCTCGAGCTGGTTCCAGGACGATTGACCTCTTTGACACATTGTAGGGTTACAAGATCGCGACAACCCAAAACGGAATCAAACACATCATAGTGTGGGCTTTTCCAGATATGACCTCCTGTTTGCTTTCGATTCCAGTCTTTTCTCTCTTTGTACTTATCTTAAAGGTAGTTGATTTTTCTTTTGCATTTGTCTACAGTACGTTCCCCATGGTACTGTTTGTTCAATTCCTCGACAATTTTGGTCCATACTTTCCGCGCATCCTTGCTGTCGAGTTGGTTATGATTTTCCTGCCAAAGGTTTATATATATTTTATAGTATGGATTATATGGGAAGCCCGATGTGAAGTTTCTCGGATCCATCGCGAAATGGCGGAACGCTGGTTACAAGGGAATGTTTTTACTAATGGAGCTCAATTTGTATTTGACGACAGATTGCTGTCAAATAACAAAGGATTTTGAGCACTACAAAAAAATTGAAGCGCTCTGTGGCTCTTCACCGGCTTCTTTGAAGATTGGTAAAGCCGGATAAAATTTGTCACGGTCGTTTGCACTTAAAAAGTGCTAGTGATGACAGATATTTTTTGTAAAACGAACAAAACTTTCCCTAGTGCAAACAGGGCCTTAGTTGTTTTATGATAAAAATGTTGAAGGTCAGAGAGTAAATACAACATGAAATTGCCAAACACGACTGTGCACTTACTTATGGTGACATGGAAGTCATGAAAGTATGTGGCAAAACATATCGCTTCAACTCACTACACTTAACATTGTTGTATCATTAACCTTGACACCCTGGAAGTCTGCCTGTACTTCAATGTAGTAAGCGGCAATCCCATAGTGTCTCTTAACCTCTCCAGCGAGAGTTTTGTTACACCTTCCTCCTTGATTTGAAGGGCTGCTTGTGCTCCCTCGTGGATGTGTACTTTAAACATTTTGAGAAAAAGGAAGATAACCTTGGTATGGTGTTATCATATATCTGTTCATCTGTTTGGATTTTTTTTAAAATATGGAATTCCAGCTTCTTAAAACGCATACTGGAGAGATACCTTATGAATGTTCTTATTGTAAGAAGAACTTTTGATTAAAGGTCCAATTCATCCAACATCTTGGAACACATACTGGAGAAAAATCCTTTGAATGTTCTTATTGTAATAAGACGTTTGCATAACATCTTACAACACATACTGGAGAGAAACCCTTTGAATGTTCTTATTGTAAAAAGAAGTTTGGATGAAAGGTCCAAATCACCCAAAATCTTAACAAATACTGGAGAGAAACCATTTGAATGTCGTATTGTAAAAAAAAGTTTGGATGATAGGTCCAAATTACCCAAAATCTTTACACGTACTGGAGAGAAATATTTTGAATGTTCTTATTGTAAGATACTTCCAATCACATATTCATGTGTTTACGTAAAAATAGAATTAGTTGTTTTATGATAAAAATGTTGAAGGTCAGAGAGTAAATACAACATGAAATTGCCAAACACGACTGTGCACTTACTTATGGTGACATGGAAGTCATGAAAGTATGTGGCAAAACATATCGCTTCAACTCACTACACTTAACATTGTTGTATCATTAACCTTGACACCCTGGAAGTCTGCCTGTACTTCAATGTAGTAAGCGGCAATCCCATAGTGTCTCTTAACCTCTCCAGCGAGAGTTTTGTTACACCTTCCTCCTTGATTTGAAGGGCTGCTTGTGCTCCCTCGTGGATGTGTACTTTAAACATTTTGAGAAAAAGGAAGATAACCTTGGTATGGTGTTATCATATATCTGTTCATCTGTTTGGATTTTTTTTAAAATATGGAATTCCAGCTTCTTAAAACGCATACTGGAGAGATACCTTATGAATGTTCTTATTGTAAGAAGAACTTTTGATTAAAGGTCCAATTCATCCAACATCTTGGAACACATACTGGAGAAAAATCCTTTGAATGTTCTTATTGTAATAAGACGTTTGCATAACATCTTACAACACATACTGGAGAGAAACCTTTTGAATGTTCTTATTGTAAAAAGAAGTTTGGATGAAAGCTCCAAATCACCCAAAATCACCGACTTTTATGTCATTTTTGTTTGCTTTCCTGTTTTTTTCCCCCTCTGGAAGGCGTTTGGCATTATTATCTACATAAAGCAAAACGAAATCTTTTACAAAAATTGGCATCTGATTTGTGCATCTGCAATTGTCAATTGTGCATTCTGCAATGACAGCTTAACAAGGCAAAGCATACATTCATTGCCGCAAATTCCTGGACGCGTTTTCATCAGTGTCAACTTAACATGATGCTACAAGTCAACACTTTCAACCCATGGTTTTGGCTCATATTGGAACATGTATGGGCCGTCTTTACCTGTCTCCATGTACAAGAGCAGTCTGCAATGATGTTGGAGGTCTACCTTGTTTATAGATATACCCATATGTAATTTTAATATTCTACTTACATCTTCACTTCAAATTGCAATGCTCTGGCATATATCAACTTTACTTCGATTATAAGGAATTAACAAGACGAAGCATACATTATTTGTTGCCACAAAGGGCTTTTTGAAAACACTTTGTAGAAGTGTGAAGTTAAAATATTGCTGGACGTGTTTTCATTGGCTTCATCTAAACACCATGCAACAAGTCAACACTTTCAACTGAGGTTTTGGCTCATGTTGGAACATGTCTTGACTATCTTTACCTGTCAATGTGTACCAGAGCAGACTAACTTGGCAGTCAATAGCTTCATGGAAATGGCACTCACCTGAAGCTACATGCTATGTAAGGAAGGAACTACTTAGTATATAAATTGTAAGTTTAACTCCAATGACTCTGAAACAGACACTTGATATGAGCAGAAAAAATCTGCTTGTATTAAAAATCGGAAATCTAAATGCTGCCCCCTCCAGCTTCATCCAGGGCAACCAAATTTTTGTTGGCAAATGATGGACTTGTCAAAGAAAGCGTTAGTGGTACAACATCCAGCGTTCCTCCTATGCTCTTTGTGTACATACTGATCTCTGGAAAAATGCTACGTGCACACGCAATTGCTTGATGACTTTGATGCCTTGGTAAGCTGGCGAGGAGTCCCCATGAAGGCATTTTGCTGGGTACAAAGGTGCTGCGGTGTGGTTGGCTATAGTGGGTGCAGCAAGATGTCTATCTTCCTGTGGAAATCATGTTTCAAGTATTGATTAACACACGATGGACTAACTGTAGTTACAGACTGAGCTAACTAGTAGAAAATTAAAATCTATTTGAACGAATTTTAGAATTTGGAAAAAGATTTGACTTTAGAAGCTATAGTACAAGCAATAGTGGAATGGGAGACGATCAAGAACGGACCTTCAAATAGACAAGGTATCTTTAGATGACAGTTTGTTGCAAAAAAACCCCAAGTGTTTCAGTCCATTGGAGGTGGTCTTGACAAAGACAAAAAAGCTTGGAAAGCGAAAAGTTATAAATTACACCACCTATTTTAAGACAGATTCTATTAAATTCTGATTAGAATTATTGGTTTGATATATACAAGGATCATTGGCATTATCAATATTAATTAATTATTCAATAGGACATTGAAATTGATTAATTGTAGCTTGTATGTACATTTAGAGATTTGTGGATCTCAAAAAGTGATTTCAAACTCTCAATCATCACAGCACAGAAAATTAACTTTGTAAAACATGAACAGACAACGTCTTTGCATATGCAATGCATGATTTGTTCAGTGCACACAGACATTATCTGAAATGTATTGTCAAGTTGTTTCAGAGCATGGTCAAGGAATGCTCTGGTTAGGTTGATCCTGTCATCATCATCCTTCGGCCTCGGCCGAGAGTCCTCCCACAACAGACTTCCACACTGCCCTGTCAGCCATTACTGCCCTCAGGTCTTGGACCCCGATTCCAGTGTCGATACAGCCTCTTCATCGGCTAGGGAGCAGTGCCCAGCAAAAATGACTCTTCTCGCTTTCAGTTTCACTGAGACAGGCGGCAGGTTTCAGGTTGATCCTGTAGTAGACCTCAGGTGTTTGGACAGGAGCATTGGCTCTGAGCTGTCCTTGGCATACTAGGCTGATTGGAGTTAATTTTTTAAAATGACCTTCATGCACTGAACATAAATGGCCTTTCAACATTGGTCCTCATCCTCTCCTTGATAAGGAGATGTAGCTCCATTAAATCGCCCAGCCATATTTCCTGCACCATTATAGCACTGGCCTAAACAGCCATCTATTGACTAAATCATTCACAGTTTCTAGAATTATGTTATAATGGCTTCTCCAGTTAACCCTTTTTGCAAAGATAATAAACAATAAACTCTTCTCTGATGGTGTTAGAGGCATCCACCAATCTGATGACTATGGAAAGGTTTTTTGGATTTGAGATGTCAACAGCCTTGTCTGCAAGAATGGCAAAATATTTGTTGTCTAGGATTTCATTTGATAAATTATTTAAGATGTATTTGCCAACAGTTGTGATCGTCTTATTCTGTATTGTTTTTGAGAAATAAGTTGCATTTCTCAAAATTTTGGAGAGTTTCTGCTAAGACTTTGTCACCACTGTCAACTCTAAATGCTAGGAATGCATGGAAATTTCCTTGAGTGGGTATTTTTCGTGGATTGTCTTGGTGATGTCTAAAGGCAATGTTATTTTGGCCACAGAAAATGCTTGTTGTTGAAGTTCTACCTTATATATAGATATACCCATATGTAATTTTATTATTATACTTACATGTTCACTTTGACTTGTAATCCTCTCACACCGTAAAAGGCATATACGAGCTTTACTTCAACTATAAGGAAAGATTATTAACATAGATTATAAATAATAAACTGATATTCCGGTAGGGAAGCACTACAGGTGTCCCAAAATATTTTTTTTCTCTTTTCCGCGAAAGAAACACTGGCTAGTAGGCTAGGTTAGAGAAGTATGTTATATATAGATATATACATATCTAATTTGAAAATTATACTTACATTTTGACTTCTAGTTGAAAATACCTATATGTAATTTTAATATTATACTTACATGTTGACTTGTTGTTGAAGTTGCACTCTGCTGTTGATGACATATAACACCTTTATTTGGACTATAAGGAAACTCAAAGATTATTGATATACAATTTTGGTACCTACTTTTTAAAATTTTTGAAGGTACTACTGCCAAATGTAAATAAATCATCTTTCTGGAAGGGGAGATTGAAAGTTAATGAAAAGTTACCGTAACATTATGAGTTAAGGATATTTGACATACAATTTTGGTACCTACTTTTTAAAAATCTTGTAGGTACTACTGCCAAACGTAAATAAATCATCTTTTTGGAAGGGGAGATATTTCTTTATTTTAATTTAAAAATAAAATAAAATTGATGGTAACAGTAACAACATCTGTAAAAGGAAAGACAACCTTCTAACATACTACCAGGCGACAATTTCTTTGTCTCCAGTCAGTCTACAAAATAATTAATGAATCTGATTGCACATATTGGAGAGAAACGTTTTGAATATATTCTCTATTTATTGTAAGAAGACATTTCCTTTCTCTTTTGTAGGCATTGTTTGAAAATGTCTCTGTTCTTCCGAGGTAGACTTTAGTTAACGTAGATATTTGTCAATATGTCAATCAAAGTTAAGATCCTTAGTGGTGAAGTCACCTAAGCCGTTCCTTGCATGGTAAAACTCATCACAAACATCTCTATTTACAAATTTCACGATAATAGTAGGGTCGTATGTTTTGTCGCTGTTGGTTCCTTTCTTATTAATTGACAAGCGATGACTTATAGAAATGTCTTTCTCGTTGATACCAACATCAATTAAATCGCCAATTTTACAGACAATTTCATTGGTATCTTCAAAGACAACTAGAGGAAATCCATTGATTTCTGGACACTCACTTCTAATATACTGCTCCGTGTCGTCTAGATCATTCTTTTGTTGGTTCAGTTCGTTTGACCAGTTGTTCATTTTGATGATCAGAGTAGAATTATATTTAGTTGCTTGGTCTAATCTTGACTCCATTGTAGAGACTTTCTTCTTAAGAATGTCATAAAAGTCAGATAACGAGGCGAGCCATTGCTCAATTTCATCGATCTTAGATACTTTCTCAAGTACTTTGCTAAGTTTCTTGTCAACAATTTGATTAATAGCATCAATAATCTTTTGATCCATCACAATAATAAACAAATAAAGGTAATATACGGAAGCTAGGAGGAAAAAACCACAAATCTAAGCTGGAGCTTCGCAAGACGCGTCCGACTCCATTGACCCATGACTAACAAGTCAGTGAGAGAAGTGTTGACTTTAAGTATTCCTGGATGTGTTTTTATCGGCGTCATCTAAACACGATGCAACAAGTCGACACTTTCAACTGAGGTTTTGGCTCATATTGGAACATGTCTTGACTATCTTTACCTGTCTCTGTGTACCAGAGCAGACTATCTTGGCAGTCAATAGCTTCATGGAAAGAGGATGGAATTGGCACTCACCTGAAGCTATATGCTATGTAAGGAAATAGCTCCTTAGTACATGAATTGTAAGATTAAATTTGTGGATGTTGGTGGAGCTGTTTTGGACCATAAAAGCATGGTTGGATGACGATACATGACTCGCCATCAGTTTGGCCCGTGCTTATTACCTTCCGAACCTGTGGTTAGAAAATTATTCAATGGAATATTCAAAATTTACTTGTTGGCGTAAGTTTTCATTATGATCAATACTAGAAAGATTAGGCACATCAATAGATGAAATAATATAAAACTGAGGAAGATCAGAAATAATAGTTTGGCTATATTGTGAGAACATCTACAAATTGTGTTTGAATTAAAAGAGAGTTTTAAGAGTTCAGATTTCTCAATATCACAAAAAGGAAAAGCGGAAATTCTGCACGAGTGACAAAGTCAAAATCCTTTGAAAAGGAATAATACCTATGATATTTCGAGGATAAGGCACTTTAGAGGGACTGGCCCTAAACAGAATTCACATTGCAGATATCTACCGTTTGACCTAACTAGCTTAGGACAAGCAGAGCAATATTATTTACTAGTCATGACAATATCTTAAATTAGAATGTACAATAAATAATATAATACGATTATTCACGGTTACTTGCAAATGTGTTGAATAGTCCAGCACCATCAGTTGGAATAGAATAGTCTGCATGCAATCATTAGTTGACGTGAGATTTGATATTTGACATGCCAAGGATAGCCTGCGTGCAGCCGAACACAAAACCCTGGTTAGATTCGTCTGTGAATCAGCGGCAGAATGCTTGTTCTAGACCCCCAGCGACATACTCAGATATATGTACTAAATTGTGATTGGTTAAAAGTATTTGAATTCTTACGAGAGCTCTCATTGGCTCCCTAATTAATCGTCCCAGGCCTTCTCTTTCAGTGAATCTACCAACAGGATTTGGAAAATCACTCATTTTTCAGTCACTCCCTATCGTTGCCGACGTAATCTATTCTAAACCCCGTGGTTCAAGTTTGTTGGTCGTGGTTTCTCCATTAAAATCTTTAATTGAAGACCAAGCCAACTATTTACAAAACCTCAAAATCCCAGCAATATCAATAGGGGAATGTACTGACCCAGAAATCATGCAACAAGTCATCAATGGGACCTATATTATTGTATTTATATCACCTGAATCTTTACTGTCAGCTTCATGGATGGAAATCTTTGCTGCTAAAACCTTTAAGGAAAAACTTATTGGGATTGCTATTGACAAGGCACACTGCAATACAAGAAAAGAAAAAAGCAAAAGTTATCTTAAGAAATAAACTTTGTAAATCCTAAATTATATTTATAATTAAACGATTCATATTGATATATTTATTGTAAATTATAGAGATCAGAGATCAAAGAGAATACATCTATTTACCTGATAAAGGCAATAAAATAACAAATGGCATAAAGAATAATAAGCAAAACATAGATTTTGAAGTCAGAGAAAACAATTATATTTATACATTGACAAAGTATTTTGCCTTTAATTGTATATAAATATATAAATATATGCTACTGATGTACCATCCTTACCACAAGGAGCTCCATCTCCACCTAAAGCAAAACACATTTCACATTATGATGATTTATATTAAGTGAGCTCAAAATTTGTTTTTTGTTGTTGTTGCTGTAGTTGCAGTTGCAGTTAGAACTATTGTATTGCAACCCTCAGGCATGGTCCTGGCTTGCAGTACATTTTGGGTTTTGGTGTACTGTGGAGTGGTGCAAAAGGGGCTTGTTTTTGTTCTTTTAACTCAGTACACATTTCATCTAGTCTTCTGTACACTCCTTGAAACAACTCTTTCAGATCATCCTCAAGAGATTTTGCAGGCTCAACAGTATCCTATTTGAAAACCAGTTAATATTGATCACTTAATAAGAATAATAATCTTCATTGAGAAAAACGTTTTCACATACATGATTTTTTAAAAAGGACAGGTCTCACTGACTGAAAATATAACTTACTGCATAAGTACTTACGTACTTATGTTATCATGGGATAGTTAGTTTTAGTTAGTTTTCAATGTCTTGTCTATTGTGTAACAAAAATAAAATTGGCTTTGCTTTTTTTCTTCGCACAATATTCGTAAAAAAAGATATTTTGTATGACACAGTTAACATGACAAAGCGATGTTTATTGTTTAGACTTAAAAGCAGGGTTTCCCTTGTGTATTTGGTGTTGTTGCTAGAGCTGTTCCAGCTGAATGATAGCAACTATTAGGCACTAAATAATTAGTTTTTATTTCATGGACATTAAGTGTAAGCACATAGTGTAAGCACTCTATTCATACGCTTGTAAATAGTTTTCTAGTTTAGCAAATTTCTTAACACTTTTGTAATTCATTTTGCCTACCGCAGTCTTCGTCGCTTTCGGTGATGAGACCAGAGATGTCTCCTTCGTCGTTGTCTTCCTCCGAGTCCCCTCCTCTCCTAGGTTATTTGTAACAAGGATATCACAAACGTCAAATTAAACTCATCAACATTAGATGAGCTTGGCGTTAGGTGCTTGGTTGACAATTTTGCGTTGGTTGGAATGGTATCGGTAGCCATGGGAACCCTGTCATCACCAACCAAGCACCTGTCACACTGACGCCTGTCAGTGGAGTACTTACCTGTACCAGATGAAGGAGTGGGTGGGAGGGAACAAAGTTTCTTGTAGCTAGCGAGAACGTGTGCTAAGCGTGTAGCATAAAGCATAATAATGCGAAGCTAGCGTTGTGTCATTCGAGCACGTTAGACTGAGCATGATAGTTTAGTACGCGGACCAATCGTAATGTGGCTAGCTTGTGTATTAAAATAGCATGTGCTCAAGCTGTTGTTATAGATAAGGAACTGTCAGGGGATGACGTTAAAGGCGTGTCGTTTAATCTTGGCAAGGGGAATTGGACGATACGTACTAATGTCTTAGTTTAACTTCGCTTAAATATTTTATTTAACCACATTACATCATTTGAAATAAATTGTTATCTAAAGCTATATTCTTCAGTTCAAAGTAATTATATTTCACCGCTCGCCCATTAAGATATCTCCCCTATATTAGTAGTTCTGATCGAGCAGTGGACAGTGAGGTCGAGGAATTAAAATTTTAATTACTCCAGAAATTTAAAACAGCATTGGAAATAAATTTTTATCAAAAGTTATATTCTTCAGTTCAATGTAATTATATTTCACTGCTCGCCCATTAAGTTATCTCTCCAATATTCGTTGTTCTGATCGTGCAGGGGACAGTGAGATCGAGAAAAATTTGATAAGCGCCGCGGCGCTTATTCGAGTAAATATGATATGTGAATCGGACTGTTTTAATGGTCAAAATTATTCTCAGCTAGCCTAGGATACTTTTTCCACCCTCCCTAAAAATTCAGATAGATTTGGAATAAACAAAAATTGAAATCTGTCGTGAAATATTTTTTCTTCTAATTAATTACAACAATTGTGATTAGCGAAATAAAGCTTTTCAATTTTATCACTAAAAGTGTGCAATACTTTGTACTATTTACCACTAAATAGTGTTGATTAAACAATAGAGAACAAAAGAATTTGCATAAGGTAAGCAGTATATTCGGGTAAATACGGTATAATAATTAATCAAAATAACATCAAAACACAGCATATTATTTTGATGTATCTAAAGCGGTTGTAAACACTTTAATTTAGATTTACGTTGAGGTCAAACACATCGGAAATTATATTTGATATGAAGTCAGTGTCTTCATTGATAAACCTACTACCCGCAAGAATAGTTCAATGACCCGTAACTCTCGGGACAGACCAAACAGCCCTTCGGGACAGACAAAGAAGCATTAAATACAATAAAGATGTGCAATAATACAGTAAAAACCCGCATATCAGGAACCAGTGGATTAAGAACCACTAGGCTAAAATTTGCTTTTTAAGCACCTCTTACAAAAGAACCACTTTAGGCAAAAAAAATTAGACTGGTTCTTATATGAAAGGTTTCAAAATTTATTTGGTCATTTGAAAAAATATAAGTTGAAACTGAATATGACCAAATTTAAAATCAATGCAAGAAAAATGTTTTTTCAGTTAGTCTTCAATCAGAATACATTCATCATTCAGATGCTTCTAGATAACAATTTATATAATATAATAAAACACTATATAAGGGAAATTGTTTTTGCTTTGTAAATAAGAACCAGTTAAGAACCACCTTAGCCTAATTTCTCAC
>JAUPMH010196075.1:0-11748 GCA_032270665.1 Metridium farcimen
TCACGATCAAAAGGTCGTCAAGAACATCTTTAGCTGCTTCTTCTAAAGCTTCTTTCTTGTTTGTATTTCTCATTGTAGCGTATACTTTGAACCGCCGATGTTGGTCGTGAGCTAGGAACGCTGCTATAGCTAAACCAATACCAGTTGAACAGCCAGTGATCAAAACAACTCTTTGTATTTCAATGTCTTCGATGAACTCCTCCTTCTCCTCTTTCTTCGCTGTGTTAGGTACTCCAGCATGTTCCAACTGAACACTTTGTCTTTTGGAAGCACCATTACCCATAGTTGATCAGTAGTGGACTTGCGATAAACGGTACTATCGTGTACAACTTCAATAAACTTGCTTTGAAGAACTTGTTGACGTCCCTGGTGATAGCCGATCAACTTTTAGCAGACAAGCTCACGACAAACTCTTCTTGCGTGACCGAACCAACCACGCACATATATAACCATATCAGTACCTTTATCTGTTTATATTGTGTGGTGTCATGCTGTCATAGCAACTAAATATTGTTTTTTTTTAAACAACGTCAGTCATGCAAAGCCTAGCATGTGTACAGCCCCTACCCCCACGGGGAGAAACAGGCTATATATAAAATTAAAATAAAACGGTCGGCTTTATAACTAGTGCTACTATTGAGTTTGTAAAAGCTATGTATTAGTAAAGCCAATACGCGAGTAATAACTATTCCATTATTGGAATTACTATTTATATCAGTTTATATACATAAATCTATTCGCCATATTTAGGCATATTGTTCATTAAATCACGATCAATATATCACTTTGTACGTTGTACGAATATGCCAATTGACTTTCAAAAATAAAAACCTAATGTTAAAATATAAGCACCACCATCAGAAAGAGCAAGCAGAAATATGTATTTTTGGAAAGTTAATATAAATATATTCCAAGTGAAGCTATTTGGAATCAAAATTACAGAGATTTGTATGTGTTCAGTGAACTGAATCTCATAACTTCTCAAGAATTTAGAATTTCTGTTTCAAACGTTTTTTGTAATTCTAACCAATAATTTTGATGTAGTGGCCAATTAAAATATGACTGAATTAAAAAAAAATATGATAAGGGACGGACCATTAGAAAAACCCGGAGGAAGGGGGGGGGGGGGGGGGGTGACAATTCAAAAAAAAAAAAATCCTGCAGAGGAATATTGTGAGAAAAAACAATCCTGCAGGGGAATATTGTGAGAAAAAAAACCCTGCAGGGAATCAAGACCCCAAAAAAGCCTTGAACCCAACATATTTTTTTCTGCCCCCCCTCCGGGTTTTTCTAATGGTCCGTCCCTAATGAAGTAAATATAAAAACTAAAACTACAAGTTCCTAATCTAACTGACATGCATAGCGACCATTTACTATATAACAATTTTTACTGTTCGCTAATATTGAACATCAAACAGTCTATCGATGTTAACGTTATCAGTTCAATGTTCTTTATTTTACAACAACGTCAGGAAAAAAACCATATGTTATCATGTGACGTGAAACCAGGCTGTATATCCCCTTTTTTGTAGCAAAGCGAGTGTTTTTCAGCCAGGAGATTATGATATAGTAAATTAAGAGACAGTTGTAGATGAGAAATCATGCATGGATGACTGTCAGTAAACATTAGGAAACAACAATCAAGTACTAGGTTCTTTTTCTTTTGCGTTCAGTCTTTTTTTGGTCTTTCTTGTTCCTTTCTGTATTTCATATTAAAATGTGTTTGCAAGTCATGCAAATCACTGATAATTTTAAAAGTAAAGATCAAGAAATTATTGTCGTCGTTCTTACAGAAACAAAAGATATTCAAAGGTTAAACTCCACTTAATAATAGTAAGTTCTTGTTAAACGCATTATACGGGGTCTTACAGTACAGACAGATGTTCAGTGTTTCTTGAAAATAACAGTGTTTTTAGTGACAAAGACGCAGTTGGTTTGCTGTCGACGATCGATCAGAACGGGAACACCCTTAGCTCCACTGGATTCACGTTGATATTGTAGTAAAGTGAATATGCAATACATGCACAAACACTCATGATAATAATAACTACCAAGACTACAGTTACCGATGACTCCAGAATGTCTACATCAGAATAGATGGGTAATTGAGCAACGACCAAGCTGAATAAAGACATTAAACTACACTGCCATAACAGTCCCATGGCCATGTTGTCAGGGACTGAATACTGGTGAAAACGATACCGGTAATAGCTTTAAGATAAACCATCTTATCACAACAATGAATTTATTGTGGCCATTTCTCAATATTGGTGAACTTGATTTTATCTTGATTTAATTTATGTCTATTTTCTACTATAAATAGAAATCAAACTAAAACATCATTTAACGTTTATTACTCTTTTCGTCACTGGTTCACAATTAACAATTCGTATCGTGAAAGTCAATTTTTTTATTAGTTGGCACTGACAAATTATTGAAAGAAGTTATTGAATACTAGAGAGGACTAAAATCACATCCTAATAGAGGGGGCGTAAGGGTTTGCGGTGATGCGGTTTCGCGTTATTTTTGGTACGGTTTTTTTATTTTTTTCCATTTTTTGCGGTTTTACAAATCTTGCGGTTTCGGTTTTTAGCAAATTTTGGTACGATTCGGTGCAGATTTTGTCGATTTTTTGTGCGGTTTTGCGGTTTCCAACACCCCCTTACGCCCCCTCCTAATATTCTCGCTTCATTATCAATTGTAGACAGTTTCAAAATTATAGAACGACTCAATCAAAAAATATTTTTCGGTTCTTTTTGAGTAACAAGTGCTATAAACTATGACGTCAGCTATTGAGAAACTTACATGAGCTCACCCATGCAACACAATCTGTGTGCACAACTGTGTGCACATGGGATTCTGCAGAACCTTGCAGCAAAAATATTAAAAACGTGGATTTCTCCGAGACATTCTATGAAGCTGAAGCATGGAATCGATTTAACGTGTAGGATGAAGATTTCGGCCCCATCCGCGCTAACCCGAAAGAAAAGCTAACTCGCGCGCGGTAGGGAGAGAACCAGCCCCTAGACTATAAACGGCTATAACCCCTTTGCGCTAAATAAGAAACTATCGATAATAACAATCGAAAAACTTCTAGTCATTCATCTGCATTGTCAGTCGGTAGTTGTTATGTTCATTTACTTGAACCAGTGGCGTAGTCCGTTAATGCACAGATTATAAACCCAACGGCAACGGTGACAGAATCGAACCAGCACTGAACATTACTGTATTTTCAAATTTAAATAAGACATCTTTTAAATTTTCCGGTAAAGATTAAATAAAGAACAAGATATCAATCAATCAGTTTTTATTGATTGAAAGCTAAATACTTGATTTACATATTTGTTAACGGCTGTTTTTTTTTTACAAGCCAAAATGAATTTCCTGACAGCCTTAAAAAAAATTCAGAGATGTGATGTTTTATTTAAGTTTCACGTACTAAGATAAATCAGTACTTACATAAAACGGCTCCACGAATAGGGTATCTTTACTATAAAACTACCATGATATCAGTCAAACACCAATTACACGTCGTGTACTCATAGGTGAAGAGGGAAGTGGCAAAAAGTAAAAATCCTGATAACAAAACGTCATACTAATACAGAAATATAGTGAGAACATCGTACCAAATATCGCTAGCATAAACAAGAATGTTTCTCGGTATATTGGGTAAATGATATAAGATTGTTGCATTGTTGGCCTATGGGTCTGTTTGGGTCGTTTTTCCATCTCTCTTATTCCAAAACTGGAACTTTCCTTTGTGTATATTAATAATATCAGCCACAAAACGTGCCAGTATAACGCCTTCTTGCATGAAATAGTCATGACATCAATGCACCCGGCACTTGACCGGTGTGGTCTTTTGCGAGAGTTTGTTATATCGGTTAAATGACCTCTTTTCCTGAAATTCACTTTTCCAAGCCCAAATCAGTCAATCAATGATAGGATTTGCAAACTAGTATTGCACTTGCTATATAAAAGTCAAGATGTTTTCCGCTGCTGTGGTCTTGTCCATTTGTATATTTGTCGAGTAACTTTTTTTCTGTAAATCACATTATTTTTCACAAACCAAATCAACTCGATTATGAAGTACAATTTCAATATATAGCTGTATTTTGTTTCTCACTTATTGTCAGTGGTTTTCATCTTTACAGAGCGAGTGAGTCGTTTTAACAAGCCGCCATCCACTGTACAATTGCCGCCTTAAGGAGTTTTCGCATTTCCGTGTGCGTTGTTTAATTAAGGCATCGATACTTAATTGGTAAAAGTCATCAAAGACAGCTTTCAGATTAATTTAGTTTTACATGGTTCATTTAAATGCCGTTTGGTTTGAAATAATGCCCATAAACTGCTAGATCTTTTAGGACTGCTTTATCTAAAGCGCTAATCAACATTGTTTTTTACTGAGATGCGACAGGTAAAATGTCTTTCAGTAAAACGCAGTTAAGTTTCGAATTGGTGACTTCCTTCCGTTTATTTTAACGGCCGGTTAGAACATTACTGCCTACCCTTAGGGGATTATCTACTTACCACAGGGAGACCATCACAAGAATACATAGCCTGCGTTGCCGGCTGTCTGCGAGGTTACGAGGTTGTGTAGTTGTGTATACAATTTGAAGAATAAAATTCAAAACGACAAGATTTTTTCTCGACGTTTCGACGCCATCGGATGTCATTTTCAAGAGTGTATACTATTGCTGAAAATATTCCTTTCAAATTACCCAATTTCATGTAGCTTTTTGCCGCCATGTAGGCCCTTTCTATATTAAGCAGCTAATCATATACAAATACCCACTTTGATTCAATAAAACAAAAGCACCATGAGCCAGAGCGACGCTTGCCGGGTAAGCTGCTATATTACAAGTTTAGCTGGTGGTGTGACTAGTACCCAGGTCTTCACTTTCAGCTGGTGTCAAATAGATGAACAAACTACTAGGTCGATATATTGATGTCAAACCGTGTTGCCCTGAAACAACGACCGCAAAGGCCAATGGGAATTGTACAAGTGGCATGATTCCTATGCAATGAAATAACCATGGATGATGATATCCGCTACACAAGTGCCTTGTTTTCATCCCAGACAGATTTCAAGAGGATTTAGATATGGACATCGTACGATCCAGTAACTGTATATAAAAACATGATACATTATCATTATGCAAAGAATCCTGGTCCATCTTGCTTGTTCAGCTGCTTTGTGTATATGTTTTATTGCTAACAATATAGATATCGAAAAAAAATGAAAAATGACTATATACGATTGTCACTTGGATGAAAACTATGGGATTAGAGGAAAGGAATATAGAAAATGTAGAAAAAAAAAACTGTTTGAGTATCTATTAGGAACCCTGTTGTGTTTTGTGTGTGTTAGTGAAACCAATAGTCGTTGTGCTAGTTTAATTACGCTTAGATATATATAATTGCTTGTACTATTTAAATAGAATTTCAAATAAGCCTATCAGATATCCCCATACGATAGATTGGTTGCAATGATTGTACAATTGTTTTGATATATAAAAACACTAAATATTGTTCTTATTGTCCATCCAATAGTCAAGTGAATTGCATGGAATAACAATCATGATTGTGCATTTATCAAAACTATATCGAGTCTTGATTTATTTATTGCTAAACCTGTTGACCAAAATGGCACCTGGTTATTCCTCTCAAAACATTTGCAGATTAAACGGGCTTTGCTTCTACTCGTGAAACACAAACAAAAAACATACTATTTATTGTTCACAAGTGATTCAAGGGGGGATTTTGGGTTTAAACCAATATGAATGGATGGTAAAGTGGTGTGTGATGTTATCGACGAAGGTTTGTCTATTAATCATTCATGTAGTTAATGTTTTTGGAGCCAGAAAAACTACCTTACAATACACGCGGGAGACTTTCATCAATATTGGAAGACAAGCAAAACACTAAAAGTGAGACTATCTTAGTTAAATGAGAAAATCCCGTAGGTGTCGAATTTCGACGCGATTCAAATGACGACATTTTGCTTTCTTTCTCAAGAAGTTAAAGACGAGATTTAATAGGTAAAAAATACTGGCTGTGTTAAGAGCTATTTGTTGTGGGCTGTGTTTGTCAGTAAATTGAATATGTTAATGTCTGGTTTTAGTTGGCATGCATTATCACATATAATGGGAACATAGCACACTTCAACAAGCCTCAGTGCTTTAATATCCGTTCTTGTTCTACATAATAACACCCATTCGCCTTTTAACACTTCAATCTGACTACAAGGACATTGACTGCATTCAGGTAACTTGGAGTATTCAGATATCTTAAATACCGCTTTCAAATCAGATAAATTGGGAATGACGCTTTGTAACATGAATTGTTACTTTTTCATTTTACAGACATCAAAATGAACGCGATTTAAGATGATCTCTATCATATTACTGAGCATTTTTGGCTCATTGCTTGGGATAGCAATATTCTACATGATATGCTCATTATCTAAAACATGCTATGAGCTACATAAAAAGGATGCCGAATGTTTCACCGAAGCAGTTCCTTCGTTTGGTACAGACTCGGGCGAAAAACATTGTCAGGAATTAATGGATGAGCCGGATAATTGTGAATCAGTGGTGTGAATCCTACAACTGCATGATGTAAATGTATCAAAGGATATTTCAACATGGCGAAAAGGATATTTCTCAAGATAAAGCTGGTTAAAAGAAGATCTTTTATATAAGACATTACGAGAGATAAGATCGATGAATTCAACCAAAAGGAATACTGCATAGAAATCCTCTGTGAAGGAACGACACTTGGGTAATAATCCAGTCAAGGTGCTAAGTAAAATGTATTTTTGAATAAGTGAATAATGACGAAATGAGAGTGAATTACATAGTACCACCGGGGACAATCAAAATGCGTTCCAAGTGTTTTTACTATTAGTTACATGAAACAAATTTATATATATATATAAAGTTATTTCTGAATAAAAGTTTCTAGTTAATAATAACATCCATTGTCATATTATCTTTAAATATAGACGTTGACTCGTCGCTCAAGGCAATCAAAGAGCAAGTACAAGCGAAAGCAAGTGGGTTTATAACATACTACAACAATTAAGCTAAGAACAAGTCACTTAGGTCTGTTTAGTACTTAATTGTACTCGCAAGTTATTTCCTTCCCGCATTTCACCTGAAAGAGAAACCAAAATACAGCTCTTGGACAACGCCTTTTTTCATTCTATATGGTATATATTCATTATTATTAAAATCAATTATTACAAACTTAATATCAATATATACATAAACATGATTGTAAGATGAATAAGCTTCAAAGAGTACTTAACTCTGCTGCTAGACTTATCTACACTGCGACGAAGTATTGTCATATTACGCCATTATGAAGCGAACTACACTGGCTTCCAGTAAGATCGCCGAGGATTCACTTTAAGATACTATATTACTAACATTCAAAGCTATTCATGCCCCGATGTACATAACGCACTACCTTCTAGTGAACAATGCTAACTATGACACTTTCAAGAAAAACTTGAAAACTCATCTATTCAGCGAAGCATATAGCTAATTATAAGTATAATTTTAAGAGTCTTTTCTTTTTAATTTTACAAATTTGTTTTACAAATATGTTTTCTTATCATTGTCATTTAAATTTTAACCGCTTGTAAATAATCTACAGCGCAGCTGAACATTTTTATGATAAACTACGCTATATAAATGTAATTATTATTATTATTGTACATCCAGGAACTACTGGTAATGAAGTCAACTAATTATAATATTCGATCATGTAGCTCTGCTACTCTATGGAGTATTCCCGCAATTAAATCTATGCTTGGCGATCGCTCATTTGCAATGGCAGCTCCTAAACTTTAGAACTCACTTTGGAACTCACAAGTAAACTGAGAAAAAGTCAGTCAGTCCAGTCGTTCAAACGACAACTTTTAACCTTTTTTTTCAAGATTTATTTAAGAGTTAGTGTATGACAAGCAACTGTTTTATTGCTATTCATTTACAAGACCGGTTATAGATATTCTTAATTGTAATACATGTTTTATCTATAGTATTTTAGTCCTAATAAATTTTATTATGTAATATATGGGCATTAGATGATTTCATGTATTTTACGCATTATACTATAAGTTATAGTTATTGATTTTAAAATGCCTTTGAATGTAAGTCATATTCAACGTGTTCTATGACTGATTTGTACAGAACCTGTAATACTTTGAGCGATTCTAGTTCTCTGTTATTTCATCGATCACTTTTTCCCTGAGGCTGTTTTTAATGGCTATTTATGGAAACGACCACTTAATAGGGATATGGCGATCACTCAACTGAAGGTCGCTTATCAAAGGATGCATCGTAATATACACAGAATATACTATAAATATTGTTGAAAAACATCATCACTATTAAAGGATTGATTTGATCGACCGCCTCTACACGACCACCTCTACACAATGACCACCTCTACACAATGACCACCTCTACACAACGACCACCTCTACACGACCACCTCTACACGACCACCTCTACACAATGACCACCTCTACACAATGACCACCTCTACACGACCACCTCTACACAATGACCACCTCTACACAATGACCACCTCTACACAATGACCACCTCTACACAACGACCACCTCTACACAATGACCACCTCTACACAACGACCACCTCTACACAATGACCACCTCTACACAACGACCACCTTCACACAATGACGACCTCTACACAACGACGACCTCTACACAACGACCACCTCTACACCATGACCACCTCTACACCATGACCACCTCTACACCATGACCACCTCTACACAACGACCACCTCACACAATGACAACCTCTACACAACGACCACCTCTACACAATGACCACCTCTACACAACGACCACCTCTACACAATGACCACCTCTACTCAACGACCACCTTCACACAATGAACACCTCTACACAATGAACACTTCTACACAACAACCACCTCTACACGGCCACCTCTACACCATGACCACCTCTACACAACGACCACCTCTACACAACGACCACCTCTACACAATGAACACTTCTACACAACAACCACCTCTACACGGCCACCTCTACACCATGACCACCTCTACACAACGACCACCTCTACACAACGACCACATCTACACAACGGCTACCTCTACACCATGACCACCTCTACACCATGACCACCTCTACACAATGACCACCTCTACACCATCACCACCTCTACACAACGACCACCTCTACACAATGACAACCTCTACACAACGACCACCTCTACACAACGACCACCTCTACACAATGACCACCTCTACACAATGACCACCTCAACGAGGAGGTATACGTTGTGTAGATGTTATAGTTGTGTAGAGGTGGTCGTTATGTGGTGGTGTGTTGTGCTAGTCTATGTAAATGTTTTATTCAAGTCATCAATATAGAGTAGATTATGTACATGGCTGGTTGTCATCCGGGTTGTCATAGGAAATGTCTTGTATTATTGTACCAAAATAGCTTCTTGCAGTGTTTGTCAGTTTTTAAATGACGATCCTTTTAATGGTCAAGGTCATGTTATGATTTCTTCCTGTACTTAGTGCAATTATCTTCAGCAGGCTTTTAACAATGACGGTCAATAACGAAAGTACGTGATCAAATACAGTGGAGTAATTTAATGTTATTGACATGAAACCGAGGGTAAATAGACGATTGACGCAGTCTTTCAACATTTCTTAACACTATGAAATGTGCTATGTAAGCACCACATTACATTAAAGGGGAGAGGAACAGGGATTAAAATATCCTTCCTTACAAATTTCATACCATTTTTCTCGACCATTCTTTTTCGACCATTTCTCCCTCCCTGACTTTCTTTGTTCTTCATAAATATAAGCTATTGAGGCTATTCATTAGAGTGCAAATGGTACAAATTTGAACCATTTAATTGTTCATAGTTCACATAAGACGGACGGCAGGTTTATAGAGGAAGAATTTTAAGTATTAGATTGAATTGAAACTTAAAACTAAAGAATAAACTATCTCCAAAGACGAAGTGTTTTGTTTTTCGTTTTGCAAGGTATTTTTACCAAGCGAGGCATCTTTTCCCTCAAAAATCCTGTTGCTATTCGGTATCTAGGCACGTGACCAAGTCCTGCAAAGTGCCTATTAATTAGTTAAAATCGGCCTTCTCCCTCCTCCCTTTATATTTTGATTCTCCCTCCTCCCTCTATTTTTACCTCTTTTTCTCCCTCCTCCCTGAATAAACATATTTTTGCTGTTTCTCCCTCCTCCCTGATCTGTTCCTCTCCTCTCACATTACAATGATGGTTAGTAGGAAGTTCTTTGAAGGCTTACTGCGAAGATTGTTATTATATAGATAAAGTACAGTTTTTTATTTTTATTTGAACGATTCACTTTTAGATTCAGACCGAGGGTTACCGAGCTTGTTCCGGAAGTCAAAATTCATCTCTTTCCTGATTGGTCGACCTTATTAGGTCGACCAATGAAAATCAAGATAACCATTCAAAGAAAGTCGTTAAATAATTTTGAATTTTGACTTTCGGAACAAGCTCCAACAGACTACGTTCCCAGGGGTATTTATTCTGGGAGCGAGAAGCGAGCGACAGAAGATTACCCCTGGGTTCCCGAGGATGACTGGAAACAAACCAAAATCACTATAAGATTCGATGAACAAGTACGAAAATGGTTTTCAATAAACAGAATATATTTACGATCCACTATACTTTATTTGTTGTATTTCTCGTGAACCATTTGTCAATGTCTCTCTGTCTAGGTCACTTTACGATGGCTCACACACTAACCTTAAAAACTTTATTTCAAATAGTAATAAGTGTAACCAATTTATATATATATATATATATATCTGACTGCTAATTGTTCTATCGCTACAATCTTTGTCAAAAGTAGTTGGAATGATGCGAGCATTTTAATTAAGTGATTTCTTCATTTTTTTTATGGATAAAAACATGACCCCCCCCCCCCCCCCACATCAATGTTGGTGTGAAGATTATGATAGGCAAACCTAAGGCAATGACTCTCCTCTTATCGTTGCCAAGGGGGGTGGGGGGAGTGTCATAATTTCTGCAGTGCTTAAGTGATATTGTCACAGTCATTACAACAATTTTGAGAAGGATAGTAGTGTAAAAAATATTACATACATTTGTGTTATATCTTTGATAAAGAAGCCCTACAGCTATATTACATCAATTGCACTGTTTGAAAAATTAAACTCAATAGAAAAAAACTATGTTTATGAATGGATATCATAGATACAACTATATATAAAATATATATACTAGTTTACTTGCTAGTTTCAAGTTATATCACTATATATAAAGGTGAGGTGTGTGAAATATAATGCAATGGTTGTAGTTTCCTTGTGGTTTGTCTAGGCTCCTCCAGCAAGCTTGAATGTGTACAATATATTGTTTGTTTGATTGATCAGACGATTGGCACTCACATAAACAGGATCAGCCCTATAACAAAATAAAGATAATAAATCATTGTTATGGGGTGTCGTTATCAAGTCTTCCTAGCCAGTGGTGTATTCAACACACTGACACTCACTACTCCTACATTACACACTGACACTCACTACTCCTACATTAGAGAGTATTTGTATAACCCACTTTTAAAATGCAAATGAAAATATGTGTAAAAAAATATGCTAATTAGGTGTGCGTGTTATAAAATGCTTCAGCGAGTTGCGCTCTCGGCTTCAAATAATCAAAATAAAAC
>JAUPMH010196186.1:0-11725 GCA_032270665.1 Metridium farcimen
TTACTAACATTCAAACGGCTGGGCAAATTTGGCTTGTTTAAAAAAGTTAGAATTTTTCAAAGCAAGGTCGTTTTTTACAGGCGGTTTCGGGCGCCGTAGGAGTCAAAGGGTTAAGGTCTTCCCAAAATCCTTCCAAGAAATTGACTTGCCAAGGTTTTAGTAAGATCTTGGATGATCTTTTTCAATGTTTTATTTGATTTTTTTTTATATATTGATGGATTTTTTTAAGTCATTTAAAAAACTTGCAGCACATGTTTTATCAAGTATGAAAAACCCTTGGCAACGCCTAGGGTTTTTATACTTGATAAAACACTCCTGTTCGTTTTTTAAATATTACATGTATAAACACCTGGCTATGGGAGGGGAAGGGAAAGCTGTTTTAATATATATTTCAAATCAGTTGGATCAAAATGTTTTTATAATTTAAAACAAAAAAAATTATTGTACTACATGTAGCTCATTGAAAACACTGTTCTTTTACATTTTAATTATTAAAAAAGAGAGTTTTACATATATCTTTACAAATAAAATATAGTTATTCACCCTAAGGATATTTAGTTTATCAACATGAAGTCATTTTGGAATGTTCAATTATAAGATTGTCTAAGTCTTGGCTATCAAAATAAAGTTAAATATAGTCTTGAAAATGAATTCAGTTCTAACACTTTTTTGTCTTGCAAAACAAATACATCTGTTCAGCTGTTTAGCTGTGGTGATTTAGAATTCACCATTCACTTAAAATATTCTTTCAAATTGAAGCACACCCTTTGTAATAAAATAATTCTGACTTGTGCAAAATTGAGACTTGTGGTTTAAAAAACTAGGCTATTTCTTGTCATATAAACCATATAATGTAGCCAGCAGTTTAACTAGGAAACAAATGGAGCAAAAATGTAGGAAAATTAACAGCCAACAGGAGTGGACAATATCAGTCTTTCTAATAAGGAAACAATATTTATTACAGTTAAAAATGTAATTCACCATAAAAAATAATTATATATATAGTTGTGTGGGTGTATTGTGTTGATGTTTCTAAGGAAACACTTGGAGCAAAAATGTAGGAAAAATAACAGCCAACCGGATTGGGTAGTATCAGTCTTTCTAGTAAGAAAACAATACTTTAATATTACAGTTAAAAATTTAATTCACCAAAAAAATTAATTAAATAGTGCTATCATTAAACTTGTGTGTGTTGAGTTGATGTTTCTAAGGAAACAATTGGAGCAAAAATGTATGACAATTAGCAGTCGGAGTGGGCAGTATCAGTCTTTCAAATAAAAAAAAATATAATTATTACAGTTAAAAATTTAATTATTGAATTAAATTTTTAACTGTAATTGTTTTCTTATTAGCAAAAAGAGTGGGTGTTTAAAATAATAATTATAATACTAATAATACATTCAATGAATATTTGAGTAACTAATGGTTAAACTACAATCATGAAGTGTGGGTTGCATCTAGATGTTTTAAGAACTAGTTGGTGGAAGCTGTAAAATATAATAAACACCAAATAAAATTGTCCTAATTACAGACATTATGTCTATGATTGCCCCTGATGACCATAATTTAAATGAAAAATATAAACAAAGTGGGCATATTGAACCCTGGTCTTGTGAAATCGTTCTTTGAATTCATTCTTTTTTTTAAAAAGGAAATAAGAACATGTTTAATTTAGTGAAACATTTTTCTGTTTCTTTTACATTCATTTACAATACTAAAATGGAATTAAGTTTCTATCAACTATGTATATAAAGCTAAGGTTTTAATGAGCTCAGCTTTCAGACTAATCGTCACTCCTCAAGGCTATAAGAATGACAAGGAACCCCATATTATTTTTAAAATATAAATATAGTTACAACTGTAATTGCGAGCACACAACATACACAGCACATGAATACAGTAATTGTAATTTAATTTTTAAAAAAGATATGTACAACTAGTTTGCTCCTGTGTCTATGTGCCCAGACATTCTTAATTTGAATACTATAAGAACATGTTTTGAAGTCAAACACAGACAATATAAAGTACATTTAGTGATGTTTAAATATCAAGTGAAAGTACTGAGAAAAATAGGTTCTGAGTTAATATATTGTGTAAATTTAACATGGGAGGCATGGCTGGCACAGTGATTAACTGTGTGGCTGACTTTGCTGTGGTCCAGGTTTGAGTCCTGGATTGGCATGAAATAAACTTCAGTTGAGTTTGTTCTGTGAGTTGTTTATTCCATTGCCAAGTGAACAAGGTTTTTCTACAAGTTATCTAGTTTTTCTCCCTCCTCAAAAATCAACATGTGAGCAGAGTTATTTGTTGTAAATATTGAATATAGTCTGTGATAGTGATTGAGTGTAAGAGAACTTCACATAAGAGCCCCAATAGGAAGCAATGGTTGTAAAACATATGATTTAATATCAGTCAGACGCTCCAAGCACCAAACTACAGGTGAACTCAAGTGGTGAACAATGACTATATGGCTTAATATTATCAAACATATATCAGTCTTCCTAAAAAGATAAATTTGTCACTCAAGATAAAAATCTGTCTTGAAAACACTAGGAAAATATTGACCCTGTTCAAGAGTGAAGTACAGTCATGTAGTCTTGAAAAAACTGAATAAGAATCCCACTTCATGATCTGGTGTTTTTTATGTCAAGACCATGCTCATAACAATCTCATTTTACACTTTTCACAAGTGATTTTTGTAGGAGTGTTGACATTCTCTCCTGTACTTCTTATTATATTGTATTATCACTCAATAAAATATTCAATATGACACTATTTTGTATTCTTACTTCCTATTCTAGAGAATGTGACTGTAAAATAAAGTGCATTATTTTATAAACTAAGTGGGTATAGTGAATACATGTGCTTTTACTGAGAAACCAGTATTTATACCTGTTTTTTTTAAAAAGATGTTTTTTTTCATGGGCAAAAAATAATTGTTACATATCTAGAATAACTTGGTATATAGAATAATTTGGTATATAGAATAACTTGGTATATGGAATAACTTGGTATATAGAATAATTTGGTATATAGAATAACTTGGTATATGGAATAACTTGGTATATAGAATAATTTGGTATATATTGAAACAACTATATATCTCCATTAGGGTAGGTGACCTAGCCCTGCTTATCTCTGAATATATCCCCCACTTTCCAGCCATTTTAAAGAAAACTTTTTTAAATATCCAACTGAATTATACTAAAACAACTATCCCCCTCTTGGTTATTGTCTCATGGCTAGATATATACACCATGCCGCTTTAAGTCTGACTACATATTCATTGAAATATTCACCAAAGTTATTGTTTGACTCTCTTTTAAACATTTTCTTTTGTCAATGTTACAATATCTCCTATATTATACCTAATAATAAATAATTGTAATAAAACTGTGAACTCATACAGTATAAAACAAGCTTTTGAGATATTTTCAATTTTTCTCTACTCTAGCCTTTCCAGCAACAAAGTAAATAACTGTATTGTTCTTTGTTAATACTCTATATCTTTACTCATTGTTCTTTAAACAATGATGTGAATAAAGATACAGAATTCAACCCCCAAAAACGGATTCCAAAAAAAATTTAAAAGGAGATTTACATATATAACGTTTAACATCAGAAAAGCAATCTTTTCTTTAATCACAGACGGTTTTCTTTTGTAATTTGCATGTTTTTTATTGTCGTTAATTACACCCTAGGGACTGGTAAATGAGGTAAATTTCTTTTTTCAGCACAAAATCTAGTGGGTGGTTTGCAGAAGATTACTATCTGTCTATCAGCTACTCACAAATTCGTTCAAATGGATCCACAAAATTTAATATCTTAAAACTCGTAAATGGTTGAAATGTTCCAGAATTAAGTTACATTTTCATGACCTTGAACAGTGGTAATTTAAATTTTTTTCCGGTTTGTTACAATGAAATGTTTCAAAAAAGTGAAATAAGTTTACACAGAGTTAACTATGGTTTACATAGATTTCCTTTTTTCTGTCTGATTAAAATCCTGTTTTAAACTAAAACAAATTATTGCAAACTACACAGAAAAAATCGTATTTGGAAGTTATGCTTTGAGTATATTTTCCGCTCGTGATGGTACGTATTGTTGTTATAATTTTTCATTTATATTCATAACAATACTTTTTAATAGTATCCCATGGAAACACTTTAATAACCCTCACTAAATGCTTCTTTAAATAACCGTTAAACAGAGAAAAGTACTGGTTTAATAAGTCTAAAAAGACTTTCTCTAAATGACAATAAAAGTGTTAAAAGTTCTTTAAAAATCACTCACCTCGCGCTACGAACATCATCCAAGGTTCGATCCAATGAGATTCTATCACTCAGAAGCCAGTTGAAAGAATGATTTGCGAAAAACTTTTCCGCTTTTTTCTTATCAACTTCAGAAGTTAAAAAAGCTGGCTTTCCACCTTCGCCAAGACTCATAGTATCTTTCATTTTTCCAATACTTGCATCGTAAATCTTTCTTTTCGAGCCTTGCTTTCTAGGGATTACTCCCAGCATCGCTTTAGCACTTGAGAGCATTCCTTGAGATTTCTCGCTCTGCCCGTCATTGTCTTTCTCCCAAGGGTATTTTATATGCTTCTCGTTCGGTCTTAATGGTTGCACTCCAGCTAAAATCATGAATTTATGGTTTTTCTTCTCGAGTACTACTGGAGAGTTGAGCATGGTAAGAGATTCTCTCGTCATCTCGTTGCTGAACATCAGCACTAAAATTGTCACTGAAAACCAGAATGTTGAGGTTATAACGATAATATTAAAAATTCTTTTCGCTCCCATGGTGACTTTCTGATAAAGTTGCACAAGTCCTGGTTAAATAGATGTGTAAATCAACAAATAGTAGATGTGCCACGTCGAAGAGTCGTGTGTGACATTTATACAAACATACGCCAACTACACACCATAACAAATAATTACTTCTAGGCTCCTAACTCCATAAACCTGAACTAAGTAGCCAAATATTTTCAATCAGACAAAACAAATCCAAGCAACCGCTATATTGTTAAGTTTAGGATTGTCTTTCCTTTAGCTCAAATACCGAAGCGAATAAGCGGCAGTTGTGAGAATGATTTACTAAGTAACCACGCACTCTGGAGAAGCTACACTTCGGTGTGATGACGTTTTCCACTATTCGATGACGTCATAGCGATATACGTTCTTTAAAAATAGTTTTTTTCTCTCTTGGTGTTTTTGTTTAAAGTGTGTTTTTTTTTACTTAAATGGAAGGGTCACTGTGGGAAGTTGGTAAAAGCATTCCATAAAGCAGCTGATCTCTGAGGTAAACCAATTTTCAAGCGCTTTTAGTTTTCAGTTTGAAACATATGAAAAAAATAGCAAAATCAGGGAATTTTGATTTTTAAAGAATAGTGCATTAAGACCCAAGGGCATTGTGGGTCTTATGTAAATAAAAAAATATATATATACAGCGATCTGGTCACTATATGCAAGTAGCTAGTATATTGTTTTGGATAGATGCGGCAAAGAAAATAGAATTACTTATTATATTTTATGTTTTACTTTAAACAACATTACATGACCAAAAATGCAATTCGGTCTTGGATCAATACTGGTATTATTCCGTATGCAGTATTCAACGTTTTTTGAAATAGCTTCCGGCGAAGGGCTATAGCTCGAACCATCAGAAACTGACTGAAAGTTGACAAAAGGCGCATTTAATTTGCACAGGGATAATCTCGATTCGAATTAATTCAAATGTGTTTTCTATTGTTTAGCGGTAGCATTTTACCGTGATTAAATAACTTGGAGTTTGTGAATATTTTTGCAATAAATCGAGGCTTTGCCTTTGCAAATGCGTCTTTTGTCAAATAGAACAGAGGTACTAGATAACGTGGAACTGTGGATTATTAGAGTGATTTTCATTTGACCGTGAAAGAAAAACGACTATTTCGTTCTTACTTACTTGTTTCAGGGGCGGATTTAGGGGGGGTGGGGCATGTTTCGGCGCTCATTGAACTCTGATTTTAACAATGACGTCGGTAAATCACAAATTGCGTCTCATATGAAAATTCAAAACCATCCTAGCGAGAAACAGAACTCATCGAGAACGGATTGTCACAACTCGACCCAAAATATTGAAATGTAAGGTATTATTTTGACATTTATCTAATCACTATTATATATTCATATATTATAACAACCTATAGATAATGCAATCAGCAGTCTATAAGTTATCTCAAGAGCGGAGAATTATAACAAATCATTATTCAAATATAATTCCTCTCCTCGTGTTTCTCGTAGCGTGTTATTGCTATTTTTTATGCCATTTTAGTGCTTTTAACCGAGCGATGCATGCTCATATCCCTGATATTTAAATCTCTGGAGTCCAAGCTATAGGAATATATATATATATATATATTTAATTAGACTATTTCGCCATTTTCGAAAACTGGACATTATATTTTTTTCGAATTTTGTTTTAATTAACTGAAAAATATTTATTTATCGGCTTTTAATTCACAGTCAAAAAACTATTTATTTAAATATCTCTGGAGTCCCGAAGCTATAGGAATATATATTTAATCAGATTTCTCCATTTTCGAAAACAGTGGATATTTTTTATTTTTCAAATTTTTTTTATAAAAACAAAATATTTATTTATCTATCTTTTAATTCACAGTGAATAAAATAAACAATTTATTTAAAATATTATTTAGTTCTTTATTATTACAAATGTATATATGTTAAAAATCGTCAATCGAAAAAGAGATTCGGGTAGCTTTTACTATTGATTAATTTTGTTATATCCTCACTGATGAAAATATGGAAAATACGATCGAGTGTTTTGTTTTCCGGTAAAACACTATTATCTGATTATCCATGCATACTTAATATGTAATAAATAATAATACGCTGCGCGCGCTCACTCACTCGTGAGATATAAAGTTGAATACTCGAAGATAAATATCATAGATAAATATCATATCTCCGTGCGCCCATGTATTTTAAAATCTCTATTTATTGATTTTTTTCATGTAGAATTTACTCTGTTGTTACTTTGTGTTTTTTTTAGGAGGAAGAATTCTGAAATAAAAGGAAGAAAAATCCTACTATTTCCTATAAACTTGCCGACTCACTCGCAGACTAAACACCGCACTAGTACTAGTGTTGCGGTCATGAAACCCGTGCACCAAGAGTTGGCTGAACCTAAACAATGCAGACTGGAAACGGCTAAGGAAAGAAGTAGGATTTCGTCCCCTAAAACCATTAATATTGTAGTAGAGCCTATTGAGATGAAGGAGCCGCCTCGAGGACGTATTGGAGAGGAGACTTGTATAGAACGAACTACTTTAACTCCAGAAAAAAATACTTTGAAAAGCAACTCCCCATTGAATTACAAATACTGTCATATATGTGAAGCGCCTATTAAGCCATCAGTTGAGCTCAGGATTGGGCCAACCAACTGGGCGTTGTCAACTTTGGTGTGCACTCTGGGGTGCTCCATGGGATGTTGTTTGATCCCATTTTTTACTGACGCTGCTAAAGACAAAGTAGAAGTTTGTTCGCTTTGTAAAAATGTTCTTTCGTAGAATATTTACCTTCTTCACCTTTTTAGTTAAAGAATGGTTGTACAGTAAGATGCCATTCGAAGACGAAAAAAACTGTTTTTATGCTGATACACCGAATATTTATATAACAAGAAAAAGTATCCAAAACATTTAACAACTCATGCGTTGTTATTCAGTTGACCAACTGTTTTTTTGTTTCACGAATATTTCTGAAAAGAAGTATTATAATATCGCGTCAGCCAATTCACTGACTAATTCGTGCGATTACGATGCGGCCCTATAAACCCGAGTCGATCGGCATTGGCCGGGGAAGGGAGGGGTACCCTAGAAACTATAGGATTTCTTGATCTAGTGTTGTATTTATGATTTGTACGTGTGTTCGTTATTCTCAAGAGAAAGTTTAAACCTCGTTGCCTTCACAAACTGTCATAACGTAAAGCAAGTAGAAAATAACCTCTGGTACCCAGGGTAAGAGAGGGGTGCAGTTAGTGTGTGCTATCCTGATAAATGGGCTCTTCCTTTTTCGATACCCTAAAAGATAATTTTACCCCTAAATTACCGGCTTGATTAGAGATTCATTTTAGAATTATTGTTCTTGTCTATAACGTCTAGGATATCACCTAAGCTTTTTTATTTGGTGCTGCTTTTAAATGATCAGCAAAACCGGCTGTTTCGAATACACTGTATATGTTAAAATTCACATACTTACTTCCAGGTTCTGTTGCCGGTCTGAATCATGCATCCAGTCGTTTCCATATTTGAATAACAAGGCTTTGACAGATCTCTTAATTTATATAATGCGTAATTAGAATTTACCATCCGTATCAGGTCGTGGATATTGGACATTCATGTACCTTTTAGGGGTCATATCGACCGCCGATCACCCCTACTGACTTGGACAAAGAGAGTAGTACCCCACACCTTCCCCACTGAGGAGTCAATATCGTTAACGTTGTCCATGTAAAGTCGAGATTGACTGACTACAACAAACGATATATGATTGTTTGCCGTTTATTTCAACCGTAAGAAAGTCAATATGTAGCATCAGTTTAGAGAGATTTTCAAACTTGACGCTGAACAGACCCAGCCGTGTAAGCGATGTGTTATGATCGTCCGAGTTTGTGCAGTATTGAGAAAGACTGTTATATTGTGCTTTCTTTGGTTTCCTTAACTTCCCTTTCGTCTTCTTTCCTATCTTTTCTCTCATTTTCCCATTTATTATTTTAATTACTTGTGTGAGAGAGCACACATTCTTGGGCTTCCTGTGTAATTTATGTTAAATAAGAAAAAGAAAAAGATGGCGGATGTTTACACTTGAAGAAGGTTCAAGATAACTATTGTTAGAAGATGTTTCATCTCTTAGCACATCTAGCTGACATATTTAAAAGTCGTAAAAAGGAAAAAGAAGATAAAAACGAACCTAAAGTTGAAAATCTACCTCCAAAATATGTTCAAATAATTCGACAAAATGGGCTGAAAGTTTTAGATTTTTCCAGTCAGTACAGTAGCAACGAATCAAGGAGCTATGCAGCCAGCAATATTGCAGGTCCTTCGTCGAGCTTCCCAAACTATGGCGACTTTGTTAAGTCGTTCGTTTTGGTATGTGATATCAACATTGTATTAACTAAATTGCTAATATTTCTATATCTTATTTTGACAACGTTCGATAATTTATTTTTTTATTTTCAATAATATTTAAACAGGTTGCCCAATTCAGCATGGCTGGTTTAAATGAGGACCTGTATAACTAAATCTAACAATACAAACATTAAATACAAATATGCAATAAATGCAACATTAAATTAATAATGTCTAAATTATGTAAGTAGGAATGATATTGAAAATAGTTTTGGATCCACTACACATCATGGGTGGCGAATGGTAAAATTATCCAATTTTAAAAATCCAAGACCGAGATTTTCGTTTCTCAAAAAGTTATCAGAAAAAAACTCGAGACCCTGAGACACAAAAAGCCAATGAAAAACAAGAATCCGAGACTAAGCCTACAAAGGGCAAGATTCCAAGACTTGACCATTTTTTCAGAGATTTTTTTATTTTTTGGGGTACCATTGACCACCCCTTCAAAAGCTACAATGTTAATAAGCCAAGCTTTCGGACTAATCGTTCATCTTCAGGGCTATAAAGAATGACAAAGGACCACGCAAGCTAATTAGTTGTACATAATTATAGGTAATATAATGAATTTTGTAACACGTAATAAATGTTTACTTAACTTTACTGATGTTTCAAGCTTTAGCTCTTTGTCGGAGTAAAAGGGCTCCAGCGAAGGGCTAACGCTCGAAACGTCAGTAAAGTTAAGTCAACATTTTTTACGGTGTTACAAATTTCATAATATTACCTATCATTTATATCAAACACCGACGCAGCCTATACTAGTTTACTTGCTAGTTTCCATTGATAGCTGTACATATCATATAGAACAATAATATTACAACTTTAATTGCATGCACACCACGTATGCAATGCAACATTGTTCATTAGAGTCACAATGAGTTTGTATGCACATGTTTTTTTATTATTATTCAATTTGAATTTACAGAGGACTTATGGTAAATGGTGGCTTATAGCTCCATCTGCTCAGCCTAAATTCAAAAGAATATCAAAATCACCTGGGCATTTGGAAAGCAATGATTTTGTAGGTGAGGTTGTTGAATCATACATAATTTCATAAATATTGATTTATTTTTAATATAATTACATTTTAAAATTGTTGTAATGTAGGTGAAAGGCAGCTTAAAATTCACCATGTTGTCTTTATGTAAATGTTTTATTTCTATTTTGAGCAATATTTATAACGCATGTTAACAAATAGAAGGTCTCTTAATTACCTCCGTATGTAAATTGCCCATTACAGACCACGTGGCATTCCCTTGAGAATTGTTCTTTTTATGATGAACTTACATGTGAAACAATCAACTCCCAAGGGTAGCATCACATGATATGAAATGGGTAACAAACAAGGAAGGTTGTCATTTACTGGAGAAATTCATGTTCATGGTCTCTTCCTCTGTGTACTGGAGAGCCTACATTATATTCAATAGAAACAACAAAAGACTCCAAGTAAACAATGAACACAGCTAACAAAGAATACATTTTAGGTTTTTATTATGCAGGAAGAGGGGACCTGATTAATGCTTGTTTCTGTTATTTGAAGGTGGATATGGGGGATTGCTGTATTGTGGTGAAAAGATTATCAGTGTGGTATTGCGGTGATGTAAATGCATTTGGTGTGCGGTGTGTGCTTTTACAAAGCTGCAGTGCATGTGCAGTGAATTTTAAAGCTGTGGTGTTTGTAGTGTTTGGTGAGAGATGTTGTGATGCTGTGTTATCAACATTTTGTTTACAGTGTTTCAGTGTTGAGGAGACCCTCATGTCCTCCTCTTTAAATTTGATTCCAAATCATATTTTGTGTCCAGTGCCATTCTAGCCTGTGCACAGCCGGCCATTCAACCTTGTGCTTACTTATTTTTGAGCCAGCTATAAATGAAGTGCTCCTTACTTTCAGATATTGTTTTTGATGTTCCTGTCATCCCAAAAGTTCTTCATATCTTAGAGACTTACAATCCTGGTTCAGTCATCAGAATACTTGCTTATCAGACAGCCAACTATAAGGAGGAGCTTTGTGATCAAGGGGGAAAGTATGTAAGCATGGATCCCAGTCACTGCATCGTTGTTAACTGATTTGTTAATAACTAACATATTTGATTGATTTGATTGATTAATTGATTGATTGATTGATTGATTGATTGATTGATTGATTGATTGATTGATTGATTGATCTTTCTATCTATCCATTCAGTCAAGCCACTGAAAATATGTTCACTTATAAAACTCAGACCTTCATTCAGTCCAGTTGCTGCAAATATGTTCACTTATATAACTCAGTAACTAACAAATTTGATTGATTAATTGATGTAATGATTGATTGATTGATTAATTGATGTAATAATTGATTGATTGATGTAATGATTGATTGATTGATGTAATGATTGATTAATTGATGTAATGATTGATTGATTGATGTAATGATTGTTTGATTGATTGATTAGTTGATTGATTGAGTGATCTGTCCATCCATTCAGTCCAGTCGCTGCAAATGTGTTCACTTATAACTCAGTAACTTACAAATTTGATTGATTGATTGATTAGTTGATTGAT
>JAUPMH010196297.1:0-21377 GCA_032270665.1 Metridium farcimen
GGATTTGTCATACAATAGTACAAATTTTATTATATGATAATATCTCAAAATGTCATTGTACAGAATCTATAATTATTAATTATTAATTATTAATTTATTAAATTATTTATTTATTAATTATTTATACAATATATGTTCCTTGATTAAAATTATTTTTTAATGCAAATATATGAAATTAATTACACATAATCCTGTCATAAAAGCTCATCTGGGATTTGCAAATTGTTTGAAACAGTAACTTTTGTTATACGAATATTCAAAATAAAAAGTATATTTGGTAATTGTAAAACACAATTATGCCGAAATGTATATATTGTAACAGAAACTTCCCATATATCCAACATACTTCTCTTACATAACTAGTCACCGATAAATTGAAATTGTTTTGCCAAGACAATCGAACAAGAAAAATGAAAATAGTAGATTGTTAGAGCATTATTTTGTATGTGGCATCATGTACAGCTAGGTAAAGATTCAATTTCAGAATACCTGCCACTAAAGAGAAGTATAACACAATAGATAAGAAAATAGTAATAAAGAAACGATAATAAAAAAGAAGTGTCTTGGTATTCTACAATCTAACTTTAGTGTCTACCTAAAAATAGAGTACAAACAACATAACCATGAAATATTAGTTATACTAAATTCTACTATTTTACGGTAATTCTATTATTTTCTATTGTTCAACTAGCACTATTTTTGACAATTTAGTAAATAGTGTTTCATGGTTATATTGTTTGCACTCTATCAGACCTCAATTGTTTTTGAGTGCAGCTGTGTTATTGAGTTTCGAGGCAGCATTCTGGTATTTCTAGATATTGTAAATAATAAATCTGTGAATATTATTTATAAGACAGTATAATATTACTAATCAAAGAAAAATCCTTTGATTCATATTGTCTAATTAGCACTGTTTAGATCTAAATAGTACTACTTGTTTCAGTGTACTACGTTGCCAGCGATTTTTGAATTTCGTTTTCGTTGTTGAGATATTGCTTAGTTTGTACACTTATACATGATAAATTCGAACATCGATATTTGAGACTAAATAGCGGCTGATCTAAAGCAGATAAATCGCAGACACCGTTTAAGAGATTGATGTAATAGGAGTCTGCTAACGTGATTTTTATCACTGAGACGTAAATCCTAACAGATTTCGGGCTTTTCAAACGAAGTACGGTCGAAACACGCTTTAGTCGGAACATCTTTTTGTCGTTTTAAATAATGAAAATTTTGAATTAATTTTCAAAAACTACATTTATTCAGCTTTCAAAAAATATATACTTTTACTGGAATATTTTACAAAGCTTGCGCATAATTTGAGTTTGCGTGAGGTAGAGGTCCCCAACCCCTCCTGATACCTTAAAGCCACTTGAAAGCCAGAAATTATTTATTATCCTATAATCCACGAATTAGTGTCGGAAGGTGTGAGAAATCCTAAAGAGATGAAAAGGCACTTAAGAAAGAGCTTTTCAATGGCGAGGCTGTGCCCTCAACTGACAACCGCCGTTTCTTTCCTCACATGAAAGACTTCAGGAACCACATATACACTGCGACAGTGAAGCTGAGGTATTCAAAAATTGATCAGGTCAACGTAGAAGAGAAAATCAAGGAATGGCTAAAAGAAAAAGAGTCGCAAACCTTTTTTCTTCTGGAAGTATGCAGGCGTCAAATCAGACAGGTCAATAAATGAGAGTACAGATGTGGACGAAAGCGATGAAAATACGGAAGATGTTAAGCTCAATGACACAATTTCAGCAGACTCACTTCTTTTAATACATCAAACAGAATAACAAAAGAGGCTGTTATCATGCTATGGCAATGAGATGTGTCTTCTGGACGCAACCTACAAAACAACCCGCTACTTCTTGCAATTGTTCTTTTTAGTTGTGAAAACCAACGTAGATTACCAAGTAGTGGGTTCATACCACAATCTACCACTCTTAAAATACTAGTCACTTTCCAAAACAACTGCAGATTCGGGATCATATTTTAAAAGGAGGTATTAACTAAATCCAACAAAGCTCTTTGTGTAATTAGATCGTTACGGAAGTAGGATAAAAACCCAAAAGGAGGTAGATACGTTATTTAATGCTTTAATTGTATCTAGGATTAGTTATAGTCTTTCTGTTTATGGGGCATCGCCACCCGGAACTTAATTGTATTCACAATTTCCTTGACAGATGTAATAAACAGCGCTATATTTCACAACACCTTAGTCATCCATCATATGTTAGAACAATCAGACAGAAAACTTTCAAAAAAGTCTAAAAAAGAGAACAATCCTTTGTAAAACTTATTGCCTGTTACTAAAAAAAACTTTTTATAACCTTAGAAAAAGTAGTTCTATTATGCGTGCTATTGATACGGATAGATTTAAAAAATAGTTTTCTAAATAGATTAATTTTAAGACATTTTTAGTATATTATAATATAGTTTTAATACTAATATTTGCAGACCTTTGATTTGTGTTTAATGAATTGAATAAAGAGTTAGATATAATTACTACACAATGTATTTTCTGAAACAAAAAGTTATTAGATTTTCAAGTATTTCAGATGTACCCTACCTTAAATGTATGCAAGGAATTATCTTGTGCCCACTAAACATTATTCTTTGATTAAGAGTTGGTCTTGCTATTCCTCTTGGAGTTAAAAAAAATTATTGTTTGGCTTTACAAGACTGAACAAAAGAGTGCTAACATCATCCCACTCATTGTCTTCTTTTAGTTCGTCGTCGTCCTTAACAAATAGTAGTTCGTTACTATCATGATTATAAGCCAGAGTACAAGACAAGAAAGATCAAAGAAAAATTTAGCACAATTTTGAAGGAAATTCCTGAAATATGCAATCAGAATGGAGAAGAGTTATGTTTGGCAAGGTGCTGTGTGCTTTCCAGGAAAGTGTTTCAGTTTGACAATCCTGCTAATGCAAGTAAGAGAAAAACACTGTCAGATATATTGAACAACTCTGAACCCATGGATGTTGTAACCACCACTACAAATGTTTTGCATCTTGAAGAAGAGGATACCACTAGGACAAAGCATTTACGAAAAAAGGAAGTCCTGATAGCTGACGAAACAGAAACCATGACTCTTCCTATATGGGAAGAAAACATTGAGCAGGTTATCAAAAACGACGCTTACACCTTGATAAATGTACGAGAACGAAAATCAGCGTGAATAACAAACAAAGACTGAAAGCGACAGGGCAGATTTCAAAGACGATTATTGTACAAGGGATTAAGTGCATTCAAGAAATTACTAGGATGAAAGAATGCACAAAGTGCCAAAGGCACATTTTCAAAGCTATGCAATCACTGTAATGAAGTGCAACTATTGCGTTGCACGGGTAAGGAGTGAAGATTGTCGTGCACACTTGATGATTTACCTACTCGAGATGAGGAAGATCCAGACGTCAAATTGAAGTTAACATTGTTTGAAGATGTCTTGAAAAAGGTCCGTCAGCTCAGCTCCCTGGGGAAAGCTATGAGGACGAGGATGCTTTAAGTAAAGAGCTGTTTCTCCTAAAGAACATTCGTATCACCTTTAACAGAAAACGAAATGTGACAACGGAGATGACTACCAAGGCAATCTAGAACTGAAAACATTTTTTGCCTTGCACAATATATTTTCTGCAATAAAATGTTATTAGATATTCAAGTATTTCAGAGTCAAAGAAATGATATAGTTCACTTGGAGAGCAGGCTCAAACGCCGCAACAGGGTCGTCGAAGAGATGTGCCAGTCCCTACCGTTCAAGAAAGTTCAGATTTGTATCAGGTATTTTCACAATGTGGAATAAAGCCTGCAATTATGTCCTTGGTTCCTCCTTTCAATGAGAACTATGTATCAAAACAAAACCCCACATTGCCAGTACCCTTGACCCATTTGTTTAACAAAGACAATATGGAAATGAATTTTCAAGAACTGCTTGAAAATTGCAATAAAGCACTAAAAGAGCTTAAGATATCTTGTGATGAAGCAGCAGCTATTGCGTCCTCTACAATATCTTAGTCTTCTTCCAAGGAATGATTTGAAAAAAGGCTGGAAGAGTAACTGCTTCAAAATTGAAGGCTGCAACCAGTCAAGAAAATACCTCACAAAGTCTGATTAAAGGTGTATGCTACCCAGAGGCCCACATATTTTCCAACCCTGCTACAAAATGGGGAGTGAACAAAGAGGGAGTTGCAAGGGAAGCCTACCATGCTGTGGCAGATGAATGTGGGCTACACATTAATGAACAGTGGCCATAAATAGGTGCATCGCCAGATGGCTTGGTCTTCTGTGGGAATGGCATATGTGAAATAGAATGCCCACACAAACACAGGAATGCCAAAATCACAGAAGCAGTTTCGTCAGACCTACAATTTTGACTGAAGATTGATAAAGAAACTGACAAGATAAACATGGACAAAAAAACATGCCTATTACCTCCAAGTACAGTGCCAAATGTTTGTCACCGGAGTAGCATATTGTGACTTTGTTGTGTGGACGATTAAGGCCATTTTTATTGAAAGAATGTTGCCAGATAGTGAGTTATGGGAGAGCTGTCTTGAAAAGGTAAAGCAATTCTTTCTGAGGGGAGTTCTACCTGAATTATTAAGCAAGTATTATTCAAGAGCAGTAGTTGCAGCACAGTCCGTGGAGTTATCAAGTGAGGATGATGGATCATGGTGCTTTTGCCAGCAAGCAATTTGAGGGCAATTCGAGTAAACTTATGAACGACAAACTTTTGGTCATATTTCGTTTAAATATTCGACAAATTGGTGTCATGACCAAAACTGAGATGCTGAAATGAAAGAGATTGATGAATCTTTAAAAATAGTAGTCAAACGCCGAGGTAATTTACGACGAATTTTCACAGTGCAAGGAAAGAAAATCAACACTTCACTTAAGCAATACTTGCTTACTGATATATATATATATATATATAAATAAAATATTGAAGCTTTGAAGCTTTGTCAGCGACAGTTATTCAAAGAGAAAACCGAAATCAAGCAACTGGATATCGAAATACAAAGATTATTCGTAATTATAGGAGATGAAGAAGCTAGCGACAAAGATTTTGATAAATCCGATATCATATCTGATGACCATGCGGTCCTGCTTAGTCACGTGGAAAAAGCCTTACAACAGCCTAAATTATTGGCTAAACCTCAAAAAGAGTTCAAGCATTCTTCTTTGGTATTTTTGGTCTGTTTTCTATGTACAATACAATTTCAAAAAGTTGTGTAAACAAATTGTTTGAGTAACGTTTTTTGTTTAACTTTTGGTCTGCCAAAGCGTAGCAATGAAACCGGAGGCAAAGACAGCTTATGGAAAATCATTGATTTTTCAACCTCTCCCTCTAAAATTTTGACTAAATATTGGCTAGTTTTGGCAGTATTGTGGTGGTCGTTTCAACGTTGCTAAAACTGAGCAATGATTAAATTTGCTATTTTAATAGTTTGGAAATCAATGCAATAAGTCTAAGTGACTTTGAAAACAAAGATGAGCGCCATGCAGTGGAGGTAGGCAAATATTCCATTGTTCAAAACTCCTGAAGCGGAGTATTTTCCAAGACATCTGTGCATTGGCCATTGATGAGTCACATGATATTAGGCAGTGGTAAGTAAAAAACGTATTAATATTCCTGTAAAGGGCGTCTTCTTAATTCGTGTTGATTGATTCAATTAGTTAGTTTATCTTAGTTTAACGTAGTTACAATTCTTAGCTACAATTTTTTTGTTCCTGTTTGTTAACCGCAAAATCGAACCCTTCAGCGTCACCACGCGCATATAAAAGGCTAGTTTAGCGTCCTTTTTTAGGATATTGTAGTTGCTCTTTTTGGGTGTAACATTGAAACTTCGCTTTGGAAAACTTTGTCGTAAATCTTTGGCCTTTAGAGACAAGGGGGACCGATATGTAAGTACACCTTTGTTGTTTTTAATAAGTTTAGTTTCTTTAAAGTTGTATTTGCTTCTAATTTTTGTAAGATCGTTTTTTGTACATTTTGTTACCATTTAGTTCCATATGACTCGTGCAACTAGTTTATATTCAGAAGAATGACTTTATAGAGTACTATCGCTTATAACATAATTATTGTATTGCTGTTAATTCAAACATTTATATTTTATCTTCGTATTGATTTGTAACTTGATTTACGAGCCTATCTTTCGGCTCCTCGCACACATTTTATTGCTTAAATGAATGCTATACTTTAGTTAAGTTGGATATCTTCTATTGATAATTTGATTATTATACGCATGTATTTATGAAAGTTGTTATCGTAGATTAGTTCATTTAGAATTGTTAAACGTTGTATTTGAAAAACAGCTGAATTGAAAGTCGAAATAGTTTTATTGAACAAGAAAGTGAACTTAAACGTTTACAATTACAAAAAGAAATTGCCATAGCCAAAGCAAAAGAACAAGCCTCAAGATGGTAGACCTGGATAAAATGCATTTTTTTCGGACCAGCACAGTTATGTTCTTCATTTATCATAGTTTCGAAAAATGTGAATTTGAAGTGTGAAATTTCACACTTAAGGTGTGAAAATACCACAGGTAGCCGAGGCGTCTAAAATGGTTTTTTAAAGATATCTCGCCAAAGAAATAATATTTCAAACTACAATTTGTTGTGGATTTAATGCAGACTAAAAGGCAAATTCTCACGGGTGCCCAAATTTGTAAGCATTTTCTACGAGATTTTAAAGACCTTTTAAAGTTAGTTTTTTCGAGCAGCGCTAAAACATTACAGAAATTATGTATAATTTTGGGCACCCGTGACGATGTTTATTAAACATTGTTTTACTATTGTGACAAATTTCTTACATCTAAGTTACGTCTGTACCAAGTTCTGATGAAAATACTGTTGTAAGTTGTCAAAATCGAGGAAACAGACTCACATTTCATGCGGAATTCGTGACAAATTCACCCGCCATTTTGTTGAGCGTTCTATAACAGTCGATGCTCAATCGTTATCAGTCAATAACTATACAGAAAAACAGTGGAATAGCCGAGAAAAGGCCGCATTTACAGCTAACATGTTCGTGTTTGCCGAGAGGATGTAAACAATTACGTCATCCATAGCAACGTGTCTTGCACATGCGCAAACATCACAGGTAACACGAAACCTTGTGGTAATTTTGCATTGCGATCTAGCTATCTAACACGTCTTCAAAGTCTTCAAATTCAGTCTTATTATACTTACATTTATTCGTTATTTTCTAAGTGATGTGAGCTTAGTAATGTCAAGTTCTGATCAACTTTCCTCGGAGGGAAATAGAAAGCAAGGACTCGGATTTGGATCCGGAGTATCCATCTCAAACGACGAGTTAACAAGTCGCGGATGGCATATTATAAAATATGGCAAGGGATTTCGATGGACAAACCCCAAAGGAGAGAAGTTTTATACTTCAAAATCTGTTCAAGAGTTTCTACAGCGTGAGGAGACATCGTCAAGTCAACGTGAGTTTAGTTCAGATGTCGAGTACTTTCCATCAGAAAGCAGTGATGATTATTTAAGCTCCCCTGAAAAGCTACCAAAGCGGTGAGTATTCGTTTAAATCAACGTAACAATAGTTCCAGAATTATCTAAATTAGAGCTTGTAAGCTTCATAATTTTCTCTTTTTATATCATTTCTATGTTGTGATATAAATATATTCTTTAAAATCTGCCGGGTATAGTTCTTAGCGTTATGTGCAATAGGCTAGATCTGTTGTATCTTCATGTTATTTGAATTTTATTAGAATCAGCTCTCTTTCTTAGTGTGTCGGCTATCATTTATTTGTGTCTCCAATATGGACATTATTTAAAGTGGTTATGGTTCAATTTATAGGGTGACCTATGAGCTACTACATTGGTATGACTTCTCAGCTACAAGAATTTATCGACCAAATCAACCTAACACATCGCTGTACTGTTGAAAAAGGGTGCAAAGGTATATAACAATTTTTTTTAAATGAAACATCAGTTAAACTTTTTAACACAGAACATTGATAGAAATATTTGATCATTCCAGTAACACCCTACTGTTTTCTTTTTGAAAACAAAATATTCACCGATCTATCCACAATCTAAAAATAATGATAGACTCATCTTTGCTTTTTTACGGGTGACAGAAATAGCCATGTGAAATGCAGTGTGAAATAATTGTCAATGAAATACCTATATTTCTCTGTTTCAAAAATTTGATGTCTATTCTTCATGTTATTTTCACATGTGAAAATATCTTCAGCTTTATAGAAAGTTATTTTGTCAGAAAGAAGTTTCTTTTCATTGATATTACCTTGGGACTGTAATTTAGTGTCTCAACAGCGAGAGTCTGTTACTTTCAGTCATTTCTTTGTATTTTTACTTTGTGGATTTTTCTACTGTCCTTTAATAATACCAAGGTATCCGTAATAGTGGGGTGTCCGTTGGGCAAGAGTTTACTGTATATAATAAACAGAACATTACATGGTCACTTAGAGATACCAATTTTAACCGGTTTTTGTGTTGAAAATCTCTTACTTGTTCGCTGCACTCACTTGTGGGAAATCATTTCAACACTCGAAGATACAATTGGTATCTCCACATGCATATGTAATATCCTCTCGTATATCCTACATGTTACATGATTATTTCGGTTTCCCAGACAAGTCATGTGAGTAACTTTGAGTTGATACAGCTGAGCTAAACCTTGTAGAAATTTGTATTATTATTATTATTAATGATTTATATAGCGCCTATTCCATTTAGCCAAAAATAACTCGAAATAAAACGAAAATAAATGGCAATAAGTCAATTTCCATGAAAGAGGCTACCTAAAATTAAAAAAATGAAGTATGTACAAGTAGATATTTGATAGTAATTATAGCAATTTCATTGGTCTAGAAATTCAGAAGATATAGTATTTATTTCCCGAAATCAATTTCTACATGGGCCTACATCAAAATTTACTTTGAAAATATAAAAATCAGCCACAAATTTAGTATTTTTTTGGCTGGTACATGAACAAGTAATTTATTGAACAAACATTTTATCTCTGAAGATATGAAGATATCATCACTATAGTTACACAGCTTTTTTTTTGTGTTGAAAAAAAGTATTTTATTTTCATTTTAATTTAATCTTCTCGTATTGAAATTCTCTCTCTCATTCGCCGGGCTCACTCGTGAAACTCATTTCAACACTTTAGATAAAATTTGTATCTCTGTGTGCCCATGTAATATCCTCTGTGTAATATTGCGCTCCAAATGTGCATGTAGTTAAAAAAATTAATTATGTTATTTTTAATATTCCAGTAATCTTTGTTGATATTATTAGTTATTGACAATTTTTTTTCATTTTACAAGCAGGAAAATTGGTACCCATCCACTTAGAAAAACACGGACTTGGTGGAGCAATCAGTGTGGGATTTACTTGTTCTTGTTGTGGTAATAAAATCCACTTTGCCAGCAGCCAGGTGGCACTCGCACACAACAAAAGGAATTGTGTTGGTCTAGCAACAGCCCTCTGCTTTTTAGTTTATGGTCAAGGCTACCCCTCATACCACAAGGTTCTCAAGCTAGGATTGGGCATAAATGTCCTTGCCAAGAGTAACTTTCAAAAAGTAATTGAATTGGCCTATCCACATGTAACATGTATCTTGGAACAAATGTGCGGAAAGCTAAGAATGTGATGAAGTCAAAGCAAGATAGTGGACTTGGAAGTTGGCTCATTAGAGGATTTCATGACCTAAGCACACATAATCTTACCTGTAAAAGTGGATCATCGAAGCGAAATAATGACGACTCCATTCAAACTCGCCTTCACCAGATAAAAAACAAAGATCGGAAGATAACTGCCGCTGAGGTAAAATATCCTTAAATTTGATTGATTTTTTTAAACGCTGAGCTGTTTACAATATACAAGCATGGTGAGAATCAGTCAATCGTAACATTACTACAAAGGTATCCCAACTAAGAGAGTTTCAATGCATAAAGCATTATGGGTAGTGTTGAACTCATGAATAATCAGAACACAGGAGTCCCAAACACTAAGCAATGAACATTAATCTTTTGATTTAAAGTGAATAAAAACCCTGATTTTTCATATTAGATGACTACTATGCCTGAAGAGATGGAGAAGGAGTTCAATGGAGAATTGTTAAGCAATGATTCAACAAAGGTAACTTTTTTTTTTTGTTGTTGTTGTTTTTTTTTTACAAAGGTAACTTATTTATTTATGTAAACTTGTAACAGGTTACAAAATATAATAATCCATAATCATAATTTTTGTTTTTGTTTTTATGTAGATCCAAGAAGGTGGTGGAGAGATAAATGAAGATTGCGTGTTAGGAGATAATGCTACTATGGTGACGTATTCTCCTAACAAGCGTCAAATGTACGACCTTCTTCTAACTCTCAATGGTAAGAAGAAAACCATTCTCAAAATATTAAAACAAGAGTTGAGTCAACGTTCTGGTTTAAAATGGTTCCTATGTACAAAAACAAAGATGGTTAAATCTAGCCCAGAAGGAAAGGAACAGGTTTTGTCGCCTCACTTAGAAGCAAATGTAATACATCAACCAATACTACTGACTTGGAAGCCAAATGCAATGATGCTGTGAAAAAAGTGAAACGTTCCTTCTTGAGTATCAGAGAGAGGGTTCTGGCTGGCAATTGGATGAGGTGAGTGATTATTGAGTTTTTCAGTTGGTAAGATTAAACAGAATTTTAAAGATGGTATTTTGTTTTACAGGTATTGAAATTAGAGCTAGGTATGGTGACCTATGAACTATTAAAAGGCACCAGTTATATACCATTACCTAAAAGGATATATGATAAAAGGGCCATACTCAATATCCAGAATCAAGATCAAAAGTGTTTTCTGTGATCGGTATAAGTCAAGAAATATCATGTCCCGGGAGAAAACCATCCTTACTGTGTCAACCACTACACATGGTATGAGAGCAAGCTCAACGTAGAGAAACACTACATTCTCCAGTACCGAAACTTACAACTCTATCTCTCTCTGGGGATGGGTGTTACCAAAATACATCGTGTACTGGGCTTTCATCAATCACTGTGGCTCAAGACGTACATTGATTTTAATACTGATAAAAGAAAACATGCTAGAAATGATTTTGGAAAAGATTTGTTCAAAATTATGAAAACAGTGTGTTCGGGAAGACAATGGATAATCTTCACAAGAGAGCAAACATAAAACTGGTAATCCACTATTTGACCACTTTTGCATCTTCTCTGAAGATTTCGTAGCAGTCAATATGAAGAAGCCCTCACTCTACCTCAATGGGACCCTCTAAAAAAAGAAGAAGAAAGCAAAAAGCAATTGCTCACGAACAAACACAACCATCCGGGTAAGTTGTGGTTACCGTTGAACCCTCTGTAAGCAATCATATGGATCCCATCATGTGACTTCTCTGCATAGTTTTTATAAAGGTCTCGCGAGCGGGGAAATACGGTCATACAATAACTATTAATTCAAGTCCAAGTTCACTTTTCGTTTTAAGTAGTTGGAATCCCTTAAAACTAGTGAGAAGCCTACTTAAACCAAGAAGTCGATTCATAAAAGAATCAACTTGGACTTTTAATTTACTTTTACTTTTACTTTTGATTTAAGTAATTTACATTACTTTTTGCAGTGTGCACAAAAAATATCTGACGTTTTGTGTTTGTTTCATTTGTGTAGTAACGTTGTATTGGATATGCAATCCAGACTAGGTGTTACCAAACCACCAAAACGAACAACGATGCTGTATCACGATCTAGCAACCGTAGATGATCATGAGATATCCGACAGCCAAGAACTACCTGTACCACTTAGGCCTGTCTTGAATGAAGAACTTGGGTTCTTTTTGACTCAGATGAATAATTGGGTTGTAATCAGGGACCCGTGGAAGACATTCCTTCAAAGGTTTGCAGACATACTTTTGAGTCAACCAGCAGCCAGTCCTGAAAGTCTCCCATTTGTATCAAAGCTCAACTACTTGAAAAGTATTCATTTCGGTGTAGCTAACAGTATGGTGCATCTAACAGGGCAACTTTTGGATAAATCCCTTAACAAAGTAAGGCCTAGTTTGGTGTATTGTCGATGTGTTAGGGCCTGTCAACTAGCCTTAAAGTTAAAACTTTATAAAAAAAAAAACCTTATTGATTAGGGATGGAGCTATTAATAATAATACCTGTAAATAGCGCCAATGATTTCCATCATAACGAAAGGCTAGATTTTTGTTCAACAATTTGAAAAACGTTTTCTAAAACTTATGAATTCGTTTCCAATCTTCTCTTTTCTTGATTGGTAGCATCCAGCTTTATTTAATTGTGCAGAATGCAATAAAACACTTACGAACAGAAGAAACTTACGACATCAGCGAGATAAGCACACAAATATAGAAAAAATACCCTGTCTAAAAAACGTTTCTAAGAAACCATGACCTAAGCCGACATAATCTTACTTGTAAAGGTGGATCATCGAAACTAAATAACGATGACTCCCATTCAAACTCGCCTTCACCAGATAAAAAACAAAGATCCGAAGAAGTAAACAGCAGCTTAGGTAAAAATATTGTTAAATTTGATTGATTTTTTAATCGCTGAGCTGTTTACAATATACAAGCATGGTGAAAATCAGTCAATCGTAACATTACTACAAAGGTATCCCAACTAAGAGTTTCAATGCGTAAAGCATTATGGGTATTCTTGAACTCATAAATAATCAGAACACAGGAATCCGACACACTAAGCAATGAACATTAATCTTTTCTATTCGTTTTTAAAGTGAATAAAATCCCTGATTTTTTATTTTAGATGACTGCTACTCCTGAAGAGATGGAGAAGGAGTTCAATTGAGAATTGTAAAGCAATGATTCGACAGAGGTAACTTATTTATTTGTGTAAACAAAATATAATAATCGATCATCATAATTTCTGTTTTTATGTAGATCCAAGAAGGTGGTGGAGAGGTAAATGAAGATTCCGTGTTAGGAGATAATGCTACTATGGTTACGTATTCTCCAAACAAGCGTCAAATATACCAACTTCTTCTAACTCTCAATGTTAAGAAGAAAACCATTCTCAAAACAATTAAAACAAGAGTTGAGTAAACGACGTGGTTTAAAATGGTTCCCCTGTACAAAAACAAAGATGGTTAAATCTAGCCCAGAAGGAAAAGAACAGGTGTCGTCACTTTAGAAGCAAATGTAATACAACAACCAATACTACTGACTTGGAAGCCAAATGCAATGATGCTGTGAAAAAAGTGAAAAGTTCCTTCCTTGAGTATCAGAGAGAGGGTTCTGGTTGGCAATTGGATGAGGTGAGTGATTATTGAGTTTCTCAGTTGGTAAGGTTCAACAGAATTTTAAAGATGGTATTTTGTTTTACAGGTATTGAAATTAGAGCTAGGTATGGTGACCTATGAACCATTAAAAGGCACCAGTTATATACTATTACCTAAAAGGATATACGATAAAAGGGCCATACTCAATATCCAGAATCAAGATCAAAAGTGTTTTCTGTGATTGGTATAAGTCAAGAAATATCATGTCCCAGGAGAAAACCATCCTTACTGTGTCAACCACTACACAAGGTATGAGAGCAAGCTCAACGTAGAGGAACATTACATTCTCCATTACCGAAACTTACAACTCTATCTCTCTCTGGGGATGGGTGTTACCAAAATACATCGTGTACTGGGCTTTCATCAATCACTGTGGCTCAAGACGTACATTGATTTTAATACTGATAAAAGAAAACATGCTAGAAATGATTTTGGAAAAGATTTGTTCAAAATTATGAATAACAGTGTGTTCGGGAAGACAATGGAGAATCTTAGCTAAGAGAGTAAACGTAAAACTGGTAAACGATGAAAAACAACTGACGAAACTGAGTGCTAATCCACTTTTTGACTACTTTTGCATCTTCTCTGAAGATTTGGTAGCAGTCAATATGAAGAAGCCATCACTCTACCTCAACAGTCATATCTACGTGGGTTTTTGTATTCTGGATCTCTCTTAAATACTCATGTATGACTTCCACTATAATGTAATCAAGCAGAATTATGGAAATAAAGCGACTCTACTTTTTACAGATACAGACTCCCTTTGCTACAACACCGAGACAGGCGACATTTACCAAGACATGTTCATTGACCAAGATTTTTATGACACTTCCGAGTATCCAGTAGACCACCCAATCTACAGCTGTAAAGGTTTTAGGAAAAATGAAGAACGAGACTCATGGCCTCCCCATCGAGGAATTTATTGGTTTACGACCAAAAATGTATTCCCTGTTGTACTACGAGGAAGGTCGTGGGGTTGAGAAGGAAACTGCCAAGGGCATTGCAAAGTATGTGACGAAATGTTACATTCACCATTCCCACCATAGAAATTGTTTGTTTCTTAAAAAGCGTACAGTCAATAGTATGACTCAACTAACTTAGAAGTGATAAACATCACTTGTATATTATCAAAAACGATAAAAATAGGTTTCAGCCCTTACGATGATAAAAAATAGTTATTAGAAAACTGTACAAGCACGTTGGCATTTGACCACTATCATATTCAAGATGTGTAAATCATGTGATTACTTTTTTAATATTTTCTTTTAATTTTAAAGTTAACAGGGATAGAGTGGTCAGCAGTCATCTTTCTCGCTCTGGTTATTTGCCAATTTTGTTCTGGAATCTTTTCAGTAAATCATCACCGTTTCAGTATAAACAGCTTTGTTAACCAATATTTCCCCGCCTGTTCGTTGCTTTCTTCTGGATCATGCCCAATTTGACACGAGTGTTCCGCTTTATTATATAGTGTCATTTTTTATTATATGTACTTTGATTATTGACGCTCAAGCTGCCGAAAATTGGAGAAACTTTATAATGAGGTTTGAAATATACTAAGTAGCAACTGAGAAGGAGAAGAAATCTGATAAAATTAAGGTAAATTTGTTACTAAATTGCGCTGGGAGTGATGCAATACAAGAGTATAGTCATTTTACATACAAGGAAGGCGAAAGTTTAGAAATTAGCAGAACTTTGCCATAAGGCAAAAAAAGTTATTTATGGGTGCTGTCAACTGACTCTCAGCCTAACTCAGCCGCTGTTCCCAAATCACCTTCATCCAAGCAGTTGATCGCATCAGTCAATTTAAAAAACCTGTTGTTATATTCAAATTAACCAAATCTTTTATTTCCATTTGTTGCTTTTTTCCCTTCATCCCTAAATTGCTTTTTTGACATTTCGATTTCAAATTCATTTACAGTCATTTATTTCAAATGGGTGATCGTAAGTTCCAACATTGCCCAGTGCCACACTGTGGTTCAAATTATATAATTTAGTTGAGCTTTTTAATTATTTAACTTTAGTACATAAATTACCTCCCCTATCAGTCTTATACAATTCCTGTATGTGTTGATGTAAAAATATCTCGATTCTATCAAATGCCTTTTCAAAGTGTGAAAGATGATGTCAGTAATCCAGAATTATCTGGAGAGGACGTTGGGAAAGACGAAAAAATCGACCGTAAATCTAACTTCGATGATGTTGTATGCAATCTACCAATGCTTGAAACAAACGAAAGCGAGGACGGTAGTGGCAAATCAGTATTAGAGGAAACACCATGCCCTACAAATCAAAATACCGAAGAATCGTCCACACCAGTTGAAGTAACGTCTTATCATTCTGAAACTGATAAAATGGAAGACTCACCGTTGAGCTATCAATGACCTGGAAAAGTAAGTGTTTCAACTTGTAGTGGCAACGCAACATCGATTACCATATAATCAGTGATAGTGCGTTTTGAAAAATTTCACTTTTTATTTAAAGTAGTTGGAATCCCTTAAAACTAATGAGAAGCCTACTTAAACCAAGAAGTCGATTCATAAAAGAATCAACTTGGACTTTTAATTTACTTTAACTTTCAATGTAATTTGCATGACTTTTGGCAGTTTGCGCAAAAAATGTCTGACGTTTTGTGTTTATTTCATTTGTTTAGTAACGTTGTATTGGATATGCAATCCAGACTAGATGTTACCAAACCACCAAAACGAACAACAATGCTCTATAACAAGAACTACCAGCAACACCTAGGCCTGTCTTGAATGAAGAACTTGGGTTCTTTTTGACTCAGATGAATAATTGGGTTGTAATCAGGGACCCGTGGAAGACATTCCTTCAAAGGTTTGCAGACATACTTTTGAGTCAACCAGCAGCCATTCCCGAAAGTCTCCCATTTGTCTCTACTGAACTACTTGAAAAGTATTCATTTCGGTGTAGCTAACAGTATGGCGCATCTAACAGGGCAACTTTTGGATACCTTAAATCCCTTAAACAAAGTAAGGCCTAGTTTGGTGTATTTTCAATGTCTTAGTGCCTGTTTAAATGGAGAAAGGGTCACCCTCCTAGAAGGGTCACCCTAGTGGTAGGGTCACCCTCCTCTTTTTTTTTTTTTGGTTGAGTTGACATGTCAGGTATGGTAGAGTCACCCTAGGGGTAGGGTCACCCTATCAGCATATATTGTGAACAAAGTGAAAGTCATTCAAGTATTTCACAGTTAATGATTTTATTAGAAAATCTGACACAGTATCATGAACTTTAGTGTACTTTAGCCCAATCTCTTTACATATAACAACTGTTTGTGATTAGTCTGAATCTTCTTCTGTATTTATTTTCTTTGAGTCTTTAGGAATACGTCTTTGTTTAAGATTTGATGTAACAGCTGCACCAATTACATTTTCTATAAACTTTTGCATTGCACGTACTTCAACTTGATGGTTGAATATTTCAGGAAACCGGTAGCTGTACAGGTTAAAAAAGAAAAGGAGAATGTAAACAATAATTTTCAGCAAAAGTTTGTAGTTGTGCAATATGCACAACAGTGCATTAAACGTGGTAGCAAAACCACATAATTTACCACGTAAGTATACATGATATCTTCTGACTTCAAACTGTAACTTTGTAATGACTACTATGAGAAGGGTGTGAGTTGGAAAAGTCTTAAAAATGATTCAGACACAGTAATAATGCATTATGTACCTTAACCATAGGTAGGCATCACATATTTCATGTAATGTTTCAGTTTCTTTAAGACCTTTTAATGTCTTAGGCATCTTAGGAGGCCATGAAATAATATCCTTTAGCTTTTCATTGGTGAGTTCTTTGTGATGACTAATGCATTGGGCAAACTGTAAATGTGAAGAGCAGCCATTAAACTCTTACTCATTAAATGGAGAATAAAACAATTTGATATTACCTCCACAATGGCATAAGCAGACAGTGGTTTGTTTTGACTAATTGGTGTCTGTGCTATTGTGTACTGTTCCCATATTGATAAAGGGATCTCATCTATCAGACTGGCAATATACTGAAATGAACAAATGGTATTTTTAGCATGATATTATTTGCTTCTTTCTTTAACATTTCATTCCAGTCACTAACCTGGACACTTTCAAGATCGCACATAAAGTAGTTATCGCCATCTAACTGTACCACTTTAAGAAACACGTCCTAATAGAACAATAGGAAGGTAGAGAAAGGTCAATCCTTTGACAGCATGAAGTATTAGCTGTGTGCATGTAAATAGTCACTTACTAAGAGACTTGCAAGGTTTGCATCAGGCAATTGATGTGAGAGCATTTGTATTTGCTCAATAGTAGGGGCCAGCCCTGCAGTCTGAAAGGTATAGAAAAGAAATGTAACAATTTCACCAAAGAAATGAGAGCAAAAAGAATTATCTGAGTATATTTCAACAAACCTGCACAGTTACGGATGGTCTTTTTAACAGATGTTTCAGAGTCTTGAAATCACGTCCATATAAACTATTTTGTAGAAGAACAAAATTAACACAACAAAGCCTGACTCATTATAGACAGGTTAACAAGAATGTACTCATGAGCCCTCTAGGGCACAGAATAACAACACATGAAACAGTGTGCTAGTAAATTATTGAAAGGCGAGTCGGATTTCACTCATCATGTCAAGATTGAAACCCAACAATGTATTTTCCCAAAGATGTTTTCAAGTGTTACTCGAAATTTCCTACTTCAAGATTACATCTTTTCAAATGAGACCAAGTGTGAGTGGACATTAATGGAGAATTAAATTTTAGAAAAATTAGTTAAAATGACCACTTCATGCTTTCCATGAAATTCACTTTTTCATAAATATTCCCATAGTGGCGCAGACAATGAGAAGTCTGGAAGGAATTGTATGGAAATACTACAGCCACATAATGAAAGTATAGTAGAAGTAAAAATATTTGAAAAAATGAGGTGAACACAGCGCTATTAGAGAACTGAAAGGACACTCCTTCTTTGAAGAAATAGTAGCAATTGCAAGTGACAGAGAGGCGTGTGGTCAAGACTTTGAAGGTCTTGGAGTATTATTCCTCCTTTTTGAAAATTTAAACATTTTCGAAAATTGATTATTCCATCCAGCTTTTGTGCTTCATAGCCACAATTGAATACGGTGTCCACTCCGATACCTCAATGCTTCAACGGCAGTTGTTATTTTTATGTGACAACTATTCCCTACAACATTCTGTTAAAAACATTTTGTTTTTGTCACTCTTTTTATGCTAAGTTAGTTTTATTCCCAAGACACATATTGTTATAATTTATTCTGTTTCATTATATTTTTTTGAGTTATTTGAATTTTCTAGTCAGTATTGTTCTGGTTCCATTTAGTAAGTTTGTCTTACTAATCCATACGTTTGGAGGGTAGTGTCCCTTCACGTACAGTCTTAAGTCATGTACTTTATTTTTCTTATAAACAGTATATTCTTACGTTTTTGTAACGTTATTTTAAAAACTAACGTACCATGTTCAAGTATAAAGTTTAATCAACCTGTTTAATTATTTGATATAACGCATTGATGTAGCTCCAAAGGTGTGGAGAGAAAACTTTAGTTATATGCTTGAGTTATGAGCTTTTTGAGTTATGACCTTTCAGAGTTACATGATGAGACACCCCAATTTTGATGGGAAAACCCCATTTTAACAAATGGGCATGACTTGTTAACACATGATACTCCTAACATACATATTATAATAAACTTTCATTCTACATGTACTTATCAAAATAGGTTCTCATTAAAAGAAGGAGCCCTTTTAGGTGACAATTCTTTCTAAGAAAGTAGAGTTAAATGTCCAATGTTGTTATTGCACAAGTAGTCAGAAAAGTATAAGAGAGTTAATCATTACACATTTGGACAAAATGGACAAAGTTTTTAAGACAATTTCCATCTGTCCAACAAAGATGCTGAAAAATAGTTCTGAAAACCTTTCCTGAATGAAAGGTGAATTAAGTTACTTTGCTACTCTAACTGCATTGGAAAAGAAAGAACCATGTGAAAGATGTATACAAGGTGAACACAGTGATAACAGAAAATGATAGGTCATATCAACTATCTGAGCTAGAGTATATCCAGCATTGGCAGAGCCTTAACTCTTATATATCAAGGCAGGTCAATGAGAGGGAGAATGAGGTTTTGGACAATGAAAACATGGAGGAATAACAAAGTGTGAGCTCAACATGACAAACGAAATGAGAGTTTAGTGAGAATTCATGAGAGCAAAGCTATTGTGTACTTTTTCCTTTCATCTGAAAACAAGAAAATCTAAATTGTGCCTAATTAATGAAAGGTATTCTTAATCTGAAAACAGTCAAATGAATCTCAGATGAGAAACATTGCCTTCAATGTTTAGCAATCATATTTGATGTAGTTTTTCCTCTCAAAAATCTTATGGAGACTAATATGGTTTTTTTTTTTGTAGTAATCAACCTTAAGAAATTTTGTATAGTCAAATTTGTTGTGGGACAGCATTTTTAGGATACCAATATTTTTTTTATTCTTTATTCTTTATTGGGTATCAAATAAAGCAGAGCTTTTTTCCAATCTGGCACATTAAAATATTTACATATATGCTGATTTTGATCTACCTATACAATTGAATTAACTAAACTAGGTATATCTAATAATCTAATAATTAATCTTATTATATATTTCTATTTATTAATGAATATTAGTGTAATATCAGCAGATTGTTGCAATGTATTTTGTACTGATAGTGCAATTGTATCCAGGGAGCATGAAAAGAACACAAAATGTTTCTTCGATTCAGTAAACTTTACAACTTTAATGCATTTTATACACAACGACTTTTCACAACTCATAAATATTTTGTGATATTACTTACGTTGTGACTTCTCCTTCAGGATGGTCAGATCCATATCGTCCAGCTCTACCAGCTATCTGTTTTGTGTGTGAAGGGGTGAGCTGTTCCATAGAATAACCATCATATTTCTCTAGGGCTTTGAAGACAATGCGCTTTATGTTCCTACAGAGAAACAGGCAAAAACAAATGTACCAAACTTAACAACAGTAGTAAAGATAACAAACAGGTAACACAGACACGAATAAAAAAGAATAGGAGAAAGGCAAAGACAGAAAAGAGGAGGAAATAAAGAAGTGCAGTAGCCTCCCTTTCAGGTCTCGAAATAGCTACCTGCCATATATGACCTGCCAATGTCCAAATGCCAGGCCAAATTTAAAGTTTGTCAGGGAAAATAATTATAAACTGACAAATGGATCATGAAATTGCAATCAAAGTTTGCCAAAAATCATATTTCAATTTTTTTCCCTATTTCGAGCCCTGCTTTTTACTAATGTCACTGCTGCTAAAAGCAACAGAAAATAGCATAATCAGGATCACTATAAACAGCGAGAACCAAAACTTTTTTCTTGAGTAAAAGTTATGTTAATGTAAGTAGAAAATAGACCAAAAATGAATTAACAAGATATTGATAGGAGAATGGAAAAATAGAACGGCTGGACATCAATACCACATATTTGCACTTACAAGTTAAGCCCCATGCCAATAGCATCAGAAGCTACCAAGATGTCATGTTCATCTTTAGGGTTATTAAATTTAGCTGCTTGTTCTATTCTTGTAGCTATGAGAGGAAAGGTCCCAAAAAATTATTAACCACAGTCAATTATTTGTACAATTTGACAAGGATCAAACAAAATAAAACATAAAAAGAAGATGAGGAATCTTCTTATCTATTCTTTATTAACTGTTCTTAACATATCATTTCAGATCATTACCTGGTGGAAGGCCTCCATACACAATAGCACACTTGCTGCCTGTTGTTTTCTCAATCTTTTGACGAACTGCAAACAGTTCTCTTTGTGAGAAGGCAACTACACAGTCTCCTGGCTCAACATTGGATAGATCAGCACCTTGAAAATGATATTAATGTCAATAATAAAACATGAATAATTCTGATTGTACAAAGATAGGAAATTGGGGAAAAGCCAGCACAATATCAATGAATAGTAATTAGTCTTTTTCATATCGAGCAAGGGACTGGAACCAAGTTTCCCAAAATTAATTTAATTCAAAAATAAACCCCTT
>JAUPMH010196409.1:0-11715 GCA_032270665.1 Metridium farcimen
GTGGTACTGCAGGCTCAAGACAAAATTGGTATCAGGGGAGGGGAGGGAGTCATTTGGGGTTCCTGTGTTTATTTTTGAAGTGTAAAAAGATTATGAAATACTTGAGAGAAAATAGTCACTAAATATAAAACATTATTTAGAAACTATTTTGATATTTTTTTGTGCTCTTTCCTTTCCAAACGATAATTTTGTTTTTAGTCGGCTTCTGGTGCATTTCTGTGTAGTTGAATATTTGCTCATATAAGACAATTATTGTTGAAGTTCTTTTCATTTACTATATAAGTTGTTGTTGCTGTCGATGTTGTTGTTCAAAATTCATATTTATGATTCGGAAAGCATTTGAGTTTGCAATGAAAACGTCGTGAGGAAGGGGAGGGAGGGGAAAAGATGACACAAAAATAACAATGCATTCGACACAAATCAGTCAAGCATAGCTAGCAACAGAACGTCAAACAGTTGTTTTGTAGTATATAGCAACAGAATTCAAATGAGAATCACATCAAATTAGCATCTAAATCAAAGAAACACACTATAAAGTTATCACCATGATAGTTTAGTGAACTAAACGAGATAGAAATGGGGGATGAAGTTGATGGAGCATCGGCCATACGTGACCAAAATACTCTAGACTTCGTTCGAGGTTTGAAAGAACGCGAAGAACTCAAATCACAACTCGCAGAGAGAGAGAAAGAAGTTAACAACTTAAAAGGACAGAATTATGATTTAATGAAGAAGTTAGAATCACTTCAAAACCAGGTATTAAAGTTATTGTAAATTAAGTATTAAATTGCTGTAGTTTTGATTAATTTGTAATCCAATAATTAATAGAAAATTGTATTTCACACACTTCAAGTGAACACAGTTTATATTGACTCAAGTTTGTATTTCTTTTATCTTTTTACGTACAAAGATAGGAGACCAATCTACGAAAGGAAATTCGGTATGTATGAAGTTCATTACAGAATAGTTCATTGTTCAAAATAAACTTTGACTCCGACAGTACTTGATTTCAACGCCAGCTAGAACTTCGAGAGAACGGGGTTTTTTTTACATTTATTATATACTTGCTGTAGCTACTCTTCGACTCTTTATTAATGTCTTTAATAGCTTTAGTTTTGAACATTTTGGTAGTGCGTGTCAGTTGCTTGGGGGACTATCTGGACTAGTCTAGGATTAGATCGATCAAAACATGTTATAAATTACATGTATCTGAGTAACCCGGTCTTTACATGTCATGCATATGATCACAAAAAGAAGCGACAGACATTATTGACATTATCTTTGAAAAGGAAAACTTTCTCCTTGTTTTTCTAACTTCATATCCATCTATCATATTTTATATCATCATCACTGTCTTCAAATTTGTCCCATCAGATTATCAGTCATCATCAATTAATATTATCATGCAAGATCAGTACTAGTTGACCATTAATAATCATTAATTAGCGATCTGACTATCTTTATTATTTTTATGTTAACATCATCGTCATTACCATCAAAATCATCATCATCATCACCGCCATCATAATCATCTCAATTATCATTATCATCGGCACCATCATTACAAACACCATCATCGTCATCGTCATCATCATCGTCGTCATCGTCATCATCATCATTTCCATTCACCTTCATAATCATCATCATCAGCAGCACCGGGCCATCACCGCGCCATCACCATATCGCCACCACCATCATAGTTAATCATCACCATCACCATCATCATCACCATCATCACAATCATCATCATCATAATCATTACCATCACCATAATCATCACCATAATCATAATCATCATAATCATAATCATCACCATAATCATAATCATAATCATCATAATCATCATAATCATCATCATAATCATCACCATCATCATAATCATCACCATCATCATAATCATCGCCATCATCATAATCATCACCATCATCATAATCATCACCATCATCATAATCATCACCATCATCCGATTATCATCATTATCATCATCATAATAATCACCATCATCATCACCATCATCATAATCATTACCATCAGTTATGTTCGATTACCACCACCACCATCATAAACATAAAAGAGCTACTACTCTACTATCTTTTATGCATGGGTATTTTTGAAAATTCTCGACGAGCATACCCGATACTCCTTACAACCCCCCACCTAACCAACCCACCGATTACGTTCCCCTATTTGACCAATAAACGCTCGCGTTGTGTGATAAATTGCTAGATAATAACCAACTCTACTGATTCTTCTTTCTTATCGACTAGGATGGTAAGAAGTCTCGACCTCAGACTGGACGTAAACCTAAACGACCAGCCAAGAGAAAAACTAAACCAGAATCTAAAGATAAAAAAAAATCGTCGGTAGACACACCAGAAAACAATACTGTTGACCCCTTTGAAGATCCTGAAAAACTATATGCTGTAAGTAAACAGGAAGCATAAATACAATCAATGGCATCACAACAACAACAACGTTTTTATTGCACCTATAATTTGCAAGAGATTACAATTTATTAAATAAAAACATTACAACTAAAGTAGGTACTAGCCCTACTATATGCTGTAAGTATACAGGAATCATAAATACAATCAATGGCATCACAACAACAACAACGTTTTTATTGCACCCAGAATTTGCAAGAGATTACAATTTACAAATAAAAAATTACAACAACAGTAGGTACTGGCCCTAGCAAATAACTATAAAGAAAAGTAAAGTAGAGACTAACACTACACTTATTTATATTTCAGCAGTTGAAATGTCAATTTTTAACTATACAATGAATAAGAACATGGAATAAGAATGTTGACAATTTTAAAATACTAGTATCGAGCGAATAATATCCTTTACTGTTAATGTATTTTTTTAATGTTAACGAAACTCACTCTAATACTAATAATATTACTAATGATACTATTTTAGAGTGCATTTATTCAAACGGTTGACGTCACCTAAATTAGATAAGTAAATTAATATTTTAGTTGACATCACATAAATTTGAAATCACACGTAAATTGTTCGTAACTTTGTTGTTTTTTTTGCTGGGAAGAACGACAAGATTATATGCCTTGTGTCAGCTTTTTTTTTACTCTTTTACTCCGACGAAGGGCTATAGCTAGAGCACGAAACGTCAGTAAAGTTAAGTTAACATGTTTTACAAATTTCATTATATTACATATTGCTTTTTTTACTGTTGATCGTGATTAGTAAGTAACCTGCTGTGCAGACGAGATTTTTTGCACTCAAAATACTCGCCAAAAAAGATTTGAGGAACCCCCTAGTTACTTGACTGTTAGTTTAGCTTTACTATTCTAGGTGACGTCTACTAAATCTAACTAAATTTACCCAAATATTCAACAGTTTGACTAAGTGCTCTCTACAAATGTCAATTCTATAATAGATAATCTATTGCTGGAACAGCACTCCTGAATATGTTAGAAAAAGCGAAACACTTGAACAATTTAAGTCAAATTTAAAAACATTTCTATTCAAAACAGTTTTTAAGGATCATTAATATATATATATTTTTTATCATATTTTACACATATTATATATTTATTTATTAACTATTTTATTCTACCTTGTAATCATATATGTATATATTTCTAAATAATAATTAATTTATATATTTATCTATTTTTTTTAACATATTTAAATTATTTTTAAACGTATTTGTAAGAGTTTCGAGACTTTGTATGAAACTCTTAATAAAGTTATTATTATTATTATAATCTATGACTGACGTCACTACAGACCTCAATGACGTCATAGCGTACCTAGGTGTCCTTTGGGTTATTTTGGTTTTGATTTTCTTGTCACGATTAGAAGTTATTAATGAATCATTCCATTGCAGGAAATAGCCGAGAAGTTTCCCGATCTACCGCTGTCCACAGTTCTTTCAGCTGAGAAAAGATTTGTTGAAGCTGACATCAATCGTGATGGGGTAAGGATATAGTACAGCCGATTCAAGAATGTTGAAATGTTATTACATATTTGAAACCAGGCCTAAGTGCATTCTGGTCCTCTGCTTTTTATTCTGGTTCGTATTTTCAAAATAGAGCCGTTTCATGTTATCTATCACCGCTGTACTATTTGACAAAAGGCGGATTTACATGGGATAGCCTCAATTCAGAGTAAATTCAAATGTGTTTTCTATTGTTAAGCGATAACTTTTTTTCGTGTTTTGCTTGGGATTTGTGAATATTTTGACAACATGTACAAATCGAGGCTTTGCCTGTGCAAATGCGCCTTTTGTCAAATAGTACAGCGGTGATAGATAAAGTAAAACTGGATTATTCCTATAGTAGTCCAGAGCTGGAACAACTTTCATTTTTGATCGGAAGATCTAGAGGTCAGATTCACGCGCGGTAATAAAAGTGGGTCTAGGGAAGATCAGTATCGCACGCAGAATAAGAACTCGCGCGTTAAAAAATATCTCTTTTGCGAAAATTCAAGTCCAGCTCTGGAAAACACAGTGGGTTAGCGACTACGCATGCACGAAAAAAAAAAAAAATCAAATGATCCAGCGCAAAAATCTAATACTAGTACGGACTCTATAAAAAAGGATAGAGTGTACGACTTTCATCGTTTTTTTCTCTAAATATAAAGAAAAATACAAGAGTAACTCATGGTAGCTTTAAACTAATATAACAAAGGTTATGTACACGAAACTTCAAGGTTATATATTCAGGGAATTTCTTATAAATCGACTTCAAACACTGTAGTTCGATATTCCTAATGTTTACAATGGTAAATTTACCGCTATGAAAATTTAGCCACGCATGCGTAGTCGTTTGACCGTTGTGCTACTCTAGACTATATATCACGTGGTTATATCATTAATTTCTTATTTCAGACTATTGATGATTCAGAGTTAGAGAAACTGCTTGATAAATGTTCAGCATCACAAGGAACAGCGCTATTTACCAAGCAACAAATACAGGAAATCATGAGGAAAATCGATGTAGACAACACACTCTCCATTGACTTTATAGAATGTTTATCGGTAAGTTTTAGGCCGACTTCAACGTCGCATTTCACATGTGTCGAATCCAATGCAAAGGAGCAAAACCTATTGTTTGAATTCATTTTCATCACACATTTTATTGACTTTATAGAATGTTTATTGGTACCTTTTAGGCCGAGCTCGAAACGTCGCATCTCACATGTGTAAAATCTAATCAGTGCAAATGAGAAAAATCTACTGTTTGAATTCATTTGCATTAGATTCGGCGGGACTGATCTAACGTTTTAGAACACTTGTGTGAATTCTCGCTCGCTGATTGGTTGATTTACCGTGATCAATAAGAGGACAGACATACTGTGCTTACGCCATCATGTCGTAAGGAATTGAGGGAAAGTTTGTCATCGACACAAAGTTTTATTCGTCAACATTTTCTTTTTTGTACATTTAATTTGGGTTCGCAGAAAGCCAAAAACCGCAGTAATTACCGTTGATAAAATACTTTCATATTTCTAACTTAAATTATTATTTGTGTTATAGATTCTGGATCTTTTACGTCAAAACCGTAAGACCGGCCTGCCGTCTTCCATTCAGAACCAAAAAAGTGCTGTCTGTAGTATACAATGACGTTATACAATGCAGCATACAATGACGTCATGCCTTTCATACGGGACTTGATAGCATACCCGCACTCAGTCTCTCGGAGCATCACGTGATCTAGTTCTACAATACGGCTCTTTCTTATCCATTTTATGCGTACCAAAATCTGACAACATTTTGGAAGTTGAACTACAAAAGGTTTATCATACTACGCATCAGTCAAACTTCTTGCGGTGAACGGATATAGTTGTTTCTGAGTTGTTCAACGAATAATAAACGATATCTAAAATATTTCTAGGTGCCCACGGTTTTTTGATTCGCACTGTAAAATGTTTGAGAAGAGAAGAACTGAAAGGATTTTTAAAAATCCAAAATGTCCGAATATAACTATAGCTTACCTTATTAAAAAAACTTTATATTGAATGAATATTAAAATTGTTAACAAAAGCTTGTGTTAACTTGATCGCTGCATGGTCCGTATTCGAGACACTGTCTATAATCATTTATCTATATATACATTACAGTTGTATTTTAATAAAATTACTATATATTAGAACGAAAACGTAATGAAAAAATTGAATGAAAAAGTGTCCGATTGCTGGCATAAATTACATTTGTAATGTATTATTAATTACTCAGATATGCCGTTTTATTTTCCTTAATTTCTTTCCATGCCATTGTCGGTCATTTTTAGTTCATTTCTGCATGGGAACCTTCCTTTTCTTCTGCGACTTGAAGTCTTAAGTCAAATTGGTTTCATGTGTCAGGTCAAGCTAGCGAGTAAGCTTTTGTTGCGGCGACCAGTTTTCGAACGCGTCGACGCTGTGACAAGTCGCTGTAACGTCGCTTAAATGCCCGGACAAACGGTTTCAACATTTGCTTCAACATCCGTTCGATTTTGTTGAATGGCAATGTTTAAACGCTTTTAAACGTCAAAACTAACCGATTTTTTCTGCGTTTATTCTTTACCATTTGACATCTCCGCTACTGAAAACAAGGTCCTTATGTTGTTTGTTAATACACATTTCATTCATTGAGATCTTTTGCGCAGTTATTTGAAGCTTTTAAATCAATATTAGAAAGGCCAATCTGACGTTTGGCGTTCCCGTACGTGAATCTTAATCTCTCTGTGTTCGACGCATCGCGGGTACAAAAATATTTCGCGGGGATCGTGCGTAAAGTCACAACAACAATTAGAAGCAGTACGTACATGTTAAGCGACCTGTCGCAGCGACAATTTGTACACGTTAACGACCAAGGCATTCAGTAGAATCACTTCTGCTACAAAGGCGGAATGCGGAAGATAGAAGTCTATACGACCCGATATCGACGTAGCCTCGGGGCAGATGTAACGACTAAAATGAACGGCATGGAAAGTGCTTGTACTCCACAGCCAGGGGGGACAACCTATACCCAAGTGGTAGGGGTTATCGGCGTTCCTTCTAGGATCGAAAATATTTCCTGTGCGTACCTTTTTAGGGTTTTGGCTCAAAAATCAATTACGTAACAATGACGATCGACACCGTACACGTTAGAGACATTTTTACTAATTGGCTCTGTTCCTAAAAATAGACTAAATGCCCAAACGGCTTCAACATTTGCTTCAACATCCGTTCCGAGTTTGTTGAATGGAAATGTTTAAACGCTTTTAAACTCTTTCAACATCATTGCCATTCAACAAAATCGAACGGATGTTGACTGCAAATGTTGAAACCGTTTGCCCGGGCTTTATAGCTGCCCAAATCGTCATACATAGTCGTACCTTTTAGAGGTTGACATTTACGTACAAGGTTTTGACAGTTCCCTTTATGGGTCATTTTGAAAATAGACCGCCGACCTCCCCTACTAGCTCTTGGACACACAGAGAGTCCCCTCGGGGCCGCTCAGTACAGTAAAACTCCGCCAACTTGAACTTTCACGGGGAAGTAGTTACAAACTATGCAAGAATATTTTTAGAACAAGAAATGAAGTGTCTTTGGCTGAGAACAAATATTCTCTTGCTGAGAAAGGTTCAAGGGTAAACTTTAGTTGCTTTTCACAATGTCTTTGTTACTCAAAAGACGATCAAATATACACTGCATGGACAGGATGTACTTTCAAAAGAAATGGATTTTTAATCTGAGCTTTTCGATCAGTAAATACCATGTACTATTAGCTATTTCTATAGGAATATAAACTTTTTTAAACATTATAAGTTGTTAAACCTGTGGGGTCATTTTGTAGCAAGAAATGAAAATATACAAAGGAAATTTCTGAATGTACAAATTTACATACAAATATTTTGATATTTGTGATTATGTTACAACTATAGGATAACTCTCAAATTTGTTGATATATTTACATATACACGATCAGTTAGATAACTTGCGAACATTTTATTATCCCTAGTTTTTGTAAATGTTGGTTTCTAATCGAGAAAGCGAGTTTCATGCACGTAAATGATAATTATAAGGTATGCTAATTGAAAAGTCAAACTAGTTTTAATTAATTCGTAATAAAACTACCAAGATTTAAAAATGTTTGAGCTATGGATACGAAAAAGCCCAAAATCAAAAATATTCTCACTTCAAGACCTGGGAGTTTACAAACCGTCCTCTCAGTGCTCTTAATGTATTCGACATTTAGATATAGCTGCGAAGTTCCTGAGCAACTGAATCGCTCTTGGTTAGATAGGCTAACGCAGTCCAGTTCTACCAAAATATTTTGAAATTTTCAAGTGTTTTGGCGAAGGAAAACTTGTTTTTACAACAAAATTATCTCGCTGTCTACAAGCAAGTAGCAAGGAAGGAAATAGCTCCTAAAACTAAAATAGAAAATCCGGTTTAACCAGTATAGAACCTGTTTCAGCTCGTGTTATCACAAGGAATATAATGTACTTCCTAGTGCGACATGCATATATGTGAGTTGTTATGGCAACTCATGCCATAAGGGAAAAAAATGGCAATGTTTATCAACAGATGAACGTCGAACGGCACACAACAGGATAAGATTTCAGGAAGAATTCATATTGACATATGTGATTCCCTCGATAAAGTTTGGTTAAAAGGTAAGTATGTGATTGAATTTAACAGTAAAATTAAACGGAGAAATAGTTTTATAAGGTTATGATATCATTCAACAGTGAAATTAATGGTAGAAATAGTTTTAAAGAAGGTTATGATATCATTGAACAGTAAAATTTAATATGAAAATTAAGTTGTCATTTTGACCCCATTCGATTTTAAATGCTACGCGTTTATAAAAATATCTTCATTAGTAATTAATTTGCGTAGGTGGCTGTAAGTAGCAAAATCTGAGCCAAACAAATAGTGCATTCCGATACAACTCGAGCTTAGAAAAGAGAGATTTTTACTTCGGTACCGCGATTCGTAAACTGTTAACTATGAAATTATATTTTTATTTTCTTTAAAGTTAAGTAAACATTTTTACGGTGTTACACACTTCATTCTATTACCTATCGTTTATATCAAACACCGACGCAGCCTATACTAGTTTACTCGCTAGTTTCTATTTCATTATGAAAAAATATAATCTTCGCTGTAAATTAATCAATTTAAGCCGAAACTTTCATGAGAAAACTGACTAAGCCCGAGAAAAACATTTCAGGACCTATATGACCTTGGCAATTGTACCCCACAACTTAAGTTAAATCCTTAGGAGTTTAAAACTGCACGCGCGTTCTAAGGACAATCACTTCACTCTGAAACAAGAATAGCATCTGATCTGAGTTGAAAATTTGCCACGTCAAATCTATTTTTGAAATAACGATCAATTTAATGCGTAGTAATTATGCCTCTTGACAAATATTTACTTCCAAAAAATGACCCGCCATTTCAGAACTCAATATCTCATTAATATTATTAATTTTTACGATGTATAATAATGATAATAATAATAATAATAATAATAATAATAATAATAATTTATTGTTTATATAGCGTTAATTCCACGCGGTTCAACAACGCTTTACAATGCAATCACTACATAAGCAACTACTGAAAATTCATTAAAAACAACACTTATAAACAATGAACATTTAATTTTCAATAAAACTTCTAATAACTAAAACACTCAATAACATATGGTGCCTCGTTTTCTCAACAACACATTTGATATATTATAAGTTGTGTTATATTTCCTTAATGGAATGACAACAAGGAAACTAATTTTTCAAGTGTCCGTGCAACCAATCATGCAAGACATAATTCTGGAAAAGAGTAGGGGAGGGGAGGGGTGTCAGAAAAAAACCTCACTCGTAATCAAATAAAGATATAATGTTATTTTTTCTAATGACTGTTAGCCTGAGAAAACAGACGTTTTACGAGGGAGGAAGAGGAGCGAAAGAACGTCTGTTTTGTCAGACTAAATGACCTTTTCAAGTTAATTTAGTAAAGGGTATTTTTTTACGTATCAAAACGACACAAGATTTAGTTACTTTCAAAAATTTACATGGAAACTAGCGAGTAAACTATAGTATAGGCTGCGTTGGTGTTTGATATAAACGATAGGTAATATAATGAAATTTGTAACACCGTAAAAAATGTTGACTTAACTTTACTGACGTTTCGAGCTTTAGCCCTTCGTCGGAGTAAAAAATTTACACTCACTTCAATTGTCATTCATCTGGAAATTGTTGATCTGAGGCTAGACCAATGAGGATTGTGAAAGTTCATAATAATCATTTTTCCAAATGCATTAATTTAGTTAAATCACGCTTGAATAGTGCCAATTACACATACCAGTATTTCAGAAGAAAGAATTTATACCCAAACGTGATTGCAATATTACATTTGCAATTTAATGAGCTTCCACAATTCCTATCGGTGTCAGATCAACCATTTGCGTCATTCTCTTCCCTACCATACCCCTTCCCCCTCCACCTCCCCCTACGTGCCGGCTACGCAGGCTAAACATATATTTGACGATGACGTATTCAAAATTGTAACTATGACGTCATTAGAAAGTTAAATGGAGCCATTGTTAGGCTTCGCGTCCTCTCGGATAAGGACGTTAAATCGGAGGTACCGTCTCGCCACTCACACACTAACCATTAATCGGGGGGACGTAAAAGAACGACTGAGGACACAGGTCATGACCATCCTCAGTGAAAGGCCTACACTTACACTAATATATACTAACTACTAACAGCTAACTATAATGTGTAAAGCGCATTTGAATATATACACATAGAAAGTGCGCTATATAAATGCATTATCATTATCATTAAACTGTAACTATGACGTCATTAGAAAGTCAAATGTAGCCATCATAACCTTAATTATTTTCGTCAATAATTCCATTTATATAATATTATACCAATATATTGGACGATGACGTATTCAAAACTGTAACTATGACGTCATTAGAAAGTCCAATGGGGTCATTATATCCTTAATTATTTTCGTCAATATTTCTACTTATCATATTTCCTACAAAATCTACTAAAAGGTTTCAATATTTTCATATTTGACGATGACGTATTCTAAACTGTAACTATGACGTCATTAGAAAGTCAAATGGAGCCATCATAACCTTAATTATTTTCGTCAAGATTTCTATTTATCATATTTCCTGCAAAATCTCCTAAAAGGTGACATTCATAAGTACGCCTGATATAAAAGAAGGTTGCATCTTTTTAAACAAGTTATCAGTATTTTTTATCTTTTTTAACTTTGTTTTAACTCCGACGAAGGGCTAAAACTGAAACGTCAATAAAGTTAAGTCAATATTTTTTACGGTGTTACAAATTTCATTATATTACCTATTTGAGGTGACTCGACACTTTTGGAAATAATGTTAAACTTTTCTTTCAAAACTCGCATGAAGTAGAACGGCAAAGACTCCTACAAAAATCTTTTTTTTCTTTTGTACGTTAGAAAAATTAACTTTAAAAAAATGTGATATAACGTAGATTTTCCTGTTGAAGCTCAAAACGTGTATGGTTCCTAAATAAAATGTCGTACTTTATTCAGCGGTTTTTGTGCGCGCGCACATCGTGGGCTCGAGTCGAACGTTCAATAGTAGACAGTCATATGCTCATTTGCATGTCATGAGTGAGTCATACGAAAACGTTCTAAAGCCTCGGTCAAACGGCAATGATAGTTCATGATAGTTGATGATAGTTCCAACTATCATGTGCGTTTGACCAC
>JAUPMH010196742.1:0-11705 GCA_032270665.1 Metridium farcimen
TCTGAACATCCAGTTTCCGCGGGCAACTATCACAGCATAATGCCCTCGATTCAACTACTCTATTGTTTAAATAGTATGATAGTTGATAGTTATAATCATGATATTAAGCAATTTTCAATTGGTTGATTGATTGTTGATCTTTCAGTTGATTTATATTTTATTTGGTTTGTTGATTGGTTGGTTGGCTGATTGATTGATTGGTTAGTTGGTTGATTAATTGATTGGTTTGTTGATTGATTAGTTGGTTGATTCATTAGTTAGTTAGTTGTTAGGTTGATTGATTAATTCACGGTTGATTGATTGGTTGATTTATTGATTTATTGGTTGATTAATTAATTAATTAATTGATTGGTTCAATGCCTGAATGATCATTTAATTGCACATTGAGAATATAGAGCCAACATTATCTTGTATTTTTCCTTCTTGTATTTAGCCAAGACAACAAAGCAAATCTTCAACTACATCAGGTAACTCAGGCCAAGCTGTTAAAAGTAGTGATGGTGAACCTCAAACTAAAAAGAAGAAGAAAAAGAAGAAAAAAGCAAAGGATAAGAACAAGGATCCAGAAAAACCTGAGCAACAACTTCAACAATCACTTAAGAAAACCAAACAACCAATGCAGCTAGATCTAGGGGACTGGCTCTCGGCATTAGAAGTAAGCTATTAATCTACTTAATCCATTTTCCGTTGATATATTTAGTATTTTACTCTGTTATCAACTGAAGGCATTTATTGAATGATCCAGGCTCTTATTCATTTATTCATTCATCCATCCATTCATTTGTATGTTCACTTGCTCATTCATTTATTCTTTCATACATTCAAAAATACATTCATTCATTTGTTTGTTGGCTTGTTCATTCATTCATCCAATAACGGCATACATTCATTCATACATCCATTCAGCCATCCGTTCATTTGAATGTATGTTCACTTACAAGTTCATTCATTCATTCCAACTGCCATCCACTCATTCATCCACTCATTCATTTTCACCTACTTTAATGTTGATAACAGAAGCCATCTAAACCCAAGTCAGATAAACAAGCAGCCAAAAAAGTAACCATAGCAACAGGGGTGTTACAGATGAAGCTGCAAAGTGCTGTTGATGCTAGATCAGCTGTTGGTAACCAGCCATCTAATGCCAAACCAACAACAACACACAAGGTACATATTTCAACTTTATTAACTGTGTTGTTTATATCCAGCTTGAGCTTGACATGTGTGGGAAGTCCTGGAAAAGGGAAATGGAGGAGAAATGAATACTGGGGGTGCCCCTCTCGTTTCTCACCTCTCTTGTCATGCACTAAGCATTTCCGAACAACCTAAAAGTGCATTAATTTGATGCAGTCTTTGATATACTGTAAAAACGTTAACTTTGTAACAGTTTGTTAAAGTTTTTCATGGTTCGAGTATCCTCACTGTAAAGGAACAATTAAATTAGATAGATTTGTCTACAGCCACATTTACTGTGGAAAATATAGATTTAGATTGCCAATTGGATACAATATGCTTAACTGAACAACTGACTAGTGAAAATAAAATAAAAGTGCAGTTGCTATTAATATAACATAATTGTTTATTTTGTAGGGTTTACATAACATACTTGATTCAACCGCTCCTGTGGTCAAGAGAGGCAAAGAGAGAGAAAATCCCAAGAAGAAGAAACCAAGCCCTCTGAAGAAAGTAAGCATAACTTATTTAACAAAATAATATTGAGAAACTTTCTTCTGGTTAGTTGACACTGGTCAATAATTCTTTTGTTGACCCATTGATTGGGCTTTCAGACTCACTGTGTAATGTTTGTGTACTACGTTTCAAAGCCCAATCAATGGATCAACAATTAATAACCAACTCACAGAGAAGAGTTTCAGATCAACAATTAATAATTATTTTCCTTGATAGATAATCCTGAAAGAAAGAGAGGAGAAGAAGAAAGCATTGGATGGTGAACAACAAGATGATGAGAACACAGAAGAAAATAATGAGAATGGTAGTGAAGAAACCAATGCAGTAGAGGAACCAGGTGCAGATGAAACTGAGGAAGAAAGTACCAATACTGACACAAGAGATGATCCATTGACATCGGGTGTACCTTCTGAAGAGGATATCAAGGCTCAGATTCATAGCAGAAGGTTTAGAGAGTAAGTATGGTGCATGACAGGATGCCAAAAAAAAACCTGTAATAAACAAAGTGTCAAAAATGTATGTACTATGTTTAGGTAATATAATGAAATTTGTAACACCGTAAAAAATGTTGACTTAACTTTACTTTTTCGATAAAGGGCTAAGGCTCGAAAAAATCAGTAAAGTTAAGTCAACATTTTTTTACGGTCATGTTACAAATTTCATTATATTACCTATCGTTTATATCAAACACCAACGCAGCCTATACTAGTTTACTCTCTAGTTTCCATGTACTATGTTTAATTAATCCCTTTTTGCCTTAGTTAGTATGTAATGGTAATTTATGAGAATGTTTCCACTTCTAGATACTGTGATAATGTGATGGATAAAGAGCTGAACAAGACGACCACCGAATTGTTACAAAAACTAGTCATATTCCAAGATAGACAGCACCATAAAGATCCTGTCAAGGTACAATCAAACACTAATATCTAATGTATACAATATGAGGCAAATGAAGAAACAAATAGATAAAGAAATGAATGAATAGATAGGTGAAGAAATAACAGGATTTCTGCAATGTTATTGGAACACACTCAAATACAAAAAGATGAGTACATGTTTAAGTTTTCTGTTCATTTTGTTTTCAGTCAAAAGCTAAGAGGCGATTTGTGGTTGGCCTAAGGGAGGTAACCAAGCATTTAAAGCTAAAGAAGATCAAGCTTGTTATCATATCACCCAATGTGGAGCGCATTAAAAGTGCAGGTAAAACAGGAATGGGAATATGGAATGGGTTACTATTTGGTATGTTTGCCATTATCACCTCCAAACCCAACATATCAGACAGACTATTAGACAATGGAAAATAATAAAATATTAACACTTAATTATTGTAATTTGTAAATTATTTATTGGTTTTAGGATTGCCACAATTTCATTAGATCAGTTATTATTAAATAAAGTCTTTACTTACTTACTTACTTACTAACACTTGCCTGCTCAAAAGGGGTGACCATTTACGCAAATCACCCCCTTTAAACCAAGCCTATAAATTTTTTAAAGGTGATTTAAAGATGAAACACACACAAATATAATATATAAAAATTAAGAATTTCATTTGTGATTCTGTATTTATTTGGTGATAAATTATGGATCATTGGCAAACAGGTTGTCTAGTCAACCAGCAAACATGAGTACCTGTAATCTATAAGAGTTTCAGTTTACTTGTTATTGGCTTTTGACTACAGCTGTATTCTTGACTTGTTTCAGGTGGTCTGGACGATACTCTTCACAATATCATCACAATTGCTCACCAGAATGGAGTTCCTGTGGTATTTGCCTTGCGTAGACAGATCTTGGGTCGTATTTTGCACAAGAAGGTCCCTGTCAGTGCTATAGGGGTTTTTAATTACGATGGAGCACAGGTAAAATATGATGATGATACATGTATATGATATGATGATGATAACAATGATGGACGTGGTGATGATGGTGATGGCGATGATGATAATTACAATGTTGATGATTGTGATAATGATCATGATCATGCTGTTGCTGATGATGAAATTTGTGATGATGAAATGATGATGATGAAAATGCTTTATACAATAATAGTGTTCATTTTTAGTAAATTATGAAGATATTTTTTTATGAAGGTGGTGAATTATATTAAAATAGAAAACACTATTTTGTAGGATCAGTTCAAAGAGCTGATGGACCTGACTGAGAAAGCAAGGTCTGTTTATGCTGAGAGGTGGAAAAAGGCTTATGATGAGTTAATGGAACAAATACAGCAAGAAACAAAAGAACTAGACAGCGAACAACTGGAGAAACAGCAAGGTGAATAAAAGACAATAAAAACTTTGCTTGTAGAGTGAAGCCACTTCCTCTACCACACAATAGTTGGGAATAAAGGTTCCTTTATACACAAACATTGATAACAGTGCGACACACCTTACCATGGCCACCCAATTAAAGTTTTGTACAAGTTAGCTTAGTGTTCAAAAGTTTCTCTTTTCAAATTATTTGCTACACCTTTTCAAATTTAAACATCCTGGGAGGTTTTTCAGACACTTATAAACTTCACTCTTGTCTTCACTTTGAACATTTCAAAGTGTTTACCATTTGACACTCGGCGTGTCTTTTATATTAAGTTCACTGATTCTCGCTTTCTGATTGGTACAAAACTTTATTGGATTGGATTGTACAAAACTTTTTAAAGTTTAATTAAAATTAGGTGGCCACGGTAAGGTGCATCGCGCTGCTCTTAGCTTTTAATGCATAGTGGATACAAAATTATTTTCAATTGTTTTTAAAACATCCTTTTAGCCAAAACACCCTTCACCTTAGAGAGTTTTATTTTGAAGTTGGAGGTCAAAATGCAGCTCCGATCCCTTAGCTATTAACTTAAATTACTTACTCTTCCTAAATGTGTACTTGAAGAAATTATTTTTTTATCAGATGAAATAACTAATGAAGACAATGTTCAAGAAGATAGCTCAAGTTCTGATGAAAATGATGACAATAGTGAATACGAGGATACCACATCAGTGGACAAGGCAAAGGATAATCTAGTGACAGAGAAGCCTGACAACACTGACTGTGTGCTTGATGAGCAAAAGGGTGATGAAGGGAATACAACAAGCATCGACACAGATATGAATGTAGAGGATTTGTAACTTATGTGTTCAAAGGGCAGTTGCATGTCATTGAACGAACCCGAAAGGTTATAGAGCAAAAACACTATATCCATGAAATGAAATTGCTACTGTGTAGTAGTTCTTATTTAGTGGCTATTAGTCACTATCAGAAACAGTGAAGTTGTATCGAGGTATTCTTTCCTTTGAATTTGATGTTTCTAGTTGAGTAATACCCACTAAATAGATCCCATTTGTTTACGTTTGTTTTTATATTTCATGGTTTAGTGTTTTGGCTCGTAACTTTTGTTTCCAATTCTGATTTAAAACTTTTATTTCACAACTGTTCAAATGTCAGACTTTAGAAGTTCATAGCATGCAAAACACAACAGTAAAACATGAGGAAACAAGTTTAATCAAGGAAGTTTTTCATACCTTCTCGGCCCTAAATGTGCTTCATTATTTGCCTCAGATTGTGTAAAATAATGATCTGTTATAATTTCAATTTGTACAATATTCGAAAATTTCAAATATTTAATTTCCATATTTTAACATTATTGGCAAATTTTTGCATGGAAGCACAAGTTAACTACTGTAGAACAACTAAGCATCTAAAACAACAAATCCCAGTAATCTCATTTTTTATTTTCCCAAAACAATTTATACATTTAGCACTAGTAACTTTTTACAATGTAAAGGTAATATATTAATTATTTTTAGGGTACTTTAACTAAATTAGAAAGAATCAAATGAATAAAATAAAAGATAAATCACATTATTACATTTTGCAATCATTTCTATTGTTGTTGTTTATAAATCAGTTAGAATAGTTGTTTAGTTACATGTGTGTATGAGAGAGTTCCTTGCAACTACAATCATGTCACAATCCTGTAGTTTTTACTTTGAAAAATCTGTTAATTTGAGAATGAAACTAAAATACACACGCCATCTATAGATATTAAACTATTTATAGTACAATTTAGACATAGATTATTGACTTATGTATACAAATTGGAACATTTGAATGATGTTGTTTACAAATGGTTTTAGGAGCATAACCATTAATGGTTTATTACTCGATAACATATGCCATGAAGACATACTTTGGATCATCAGGGCACATCTCATGGCCTGGCATTACTGTTTGCAAGCCCATGAACATAAACGTCCTCATCAATGATACTGTGAAGAGAATAGAGGCTCTATTAGTAAAATGCTTCTTGCAACATTTCAAAAAATACAGTCCACAGACCAGTATCTCAGAACTGTTTAAACTATTAAGGCAAAAGCTTTCTTGATGATTAAATAATTACTGTGGTTCAACTTTCTGTGAACTTGACATTTCAATGATTAGTTGTGAAATACGTTTTTGGCTGCCCTCAATTAAAAACATAAAAGGTGCTGAGTAATTAGAAGCAGCCAAATACGTATTCCACAACTAGCCAATGGAATTACTGAGTTCGCAGAAAGACGAAAACTGCAGTAATTTTGTACAGCACTTTTCAAAACAAAATGTGGTGTTTTAGACCTGTGCAACCTTTACAGTGCAATGCAATAAAAGAAATCTTGATGACATGCTACTTGAAAATATATTTGATTAAGCCATTATTACCAGACTAACAAGTGTAAAGAAAGCATATTTACCTCTATCAGGCCTGTCTTTTAGAAGACACACAAAGACATGAGTACAGCTTAGTTCTTCTTCAGCATACTCAAGCAATGAGACAAAGCTGAAAAGAATTGGAAACTTTCATGTTAGAACCTTTCATAATTAGGTGGCCATTGAATATCAAATAGTAACATTTAAAACATAATTTAACCTGCCGTCAATCAAATTATCAAAGGTACTGACTATTTTTTTTGATAGGCATCAGCCATTTGCATGTTGGCATTTCAATATCTCTGGCCATATGCAAGGAGCTGTAAAAGTATTTATTTCATGTCAAACCAAAAAAAGATCATGATATCCAAGTCATTCTACAAGTGATTGTTTACCATTCTTTGCTGCCTGCTAGCTTCTCATCTTCAGGGACATGTACATAGAGACGGTCATTGATATGCACCGACGACAGTTCGGCCACATCATGGTCGCCAGTCTTCACATGGAAGGATATAAGCTCTGCTTTAGGGGATGAAGAAAAGTCCTTCTCAATATCCTTTTCCTCTTTATCCTGTAAAGGAAATATAACTTTAGTATGGATTGAATATGATAAGGGTACTAAAACTGTGTTCATTATAATAGCTGTTATAATCTTACAGTTGAGAAATTATCTTGTATTTTAAATAAGAATCATTCAAGTGAGGCTATCAAGTCAAAACAAATTAATCTACCATGGTTCACTTGCATAATTTTCATATGCATGCAACCATAACAACAGCTCTTGAAGCATGCACAGATGCACAGCTGCATCAATTTAATCAAAAATCTCAATATAAATATCTGAAGGCTATATGCTGTTCCATTTAGCATAGTTATGTAATGCTTGCACAACTAGCCAGAGATTGTTATAAATAGTTTTCAGGACATAGCTTATCCAGTGGATAACAGTACCTATGCATATAGTTATTGAGTGTTATAGTTAGATGCAAAGAGCAGAAAACTCTTTTGTACAAATAGTTAGAGCACGCTAGTAACGTTTTCCATTGTGACCCTGAAGATTGACAATTTGTCCAAAAGCTTGGTCGTTTTGTTTAATTAAAACGTAGTTGAAACTATATGTGCATCCAAAAACTCTTTTGCTGTTAATTATTTTAGATATCATCCTGTCAGTAAAAAAAAAACAATGCAAGCTAGAATGGTGTTCACAGTTTTTTAAAAGCAACTAGATCGATGCAGATACTTACTAAGAATAGATTGTAGAAGGATATATTACTGTCATCATCATCATCTCCACCCCCGCCTTCAGCTGACGAAATTCCTTCATCGAAGCGGACGTCAGGAATACCACTCCACCCATTGTCGCAAGTGATAGATACGGTACATTTTTGAGTCCCTGGGAAGAGAGAATTATATTAGTATTGACACAACAAACAGGAATGGAAGATACATTGCAGTTTGTTGCATACAAACAAAATAATGTGTTGATGCTTTTGATTGGCAAATTTATTTCAAATTCATTTCAACTGAAACCAAGCTTTCTGCTATCATCACAACTTTCACAATCATAATAAATTTTTTGGATGTTTTCCAAAATTGAAGATTTCAAGTTGTGAATATATTCTTGCTTTATATATATATTTCGATATCATTTACGCAATTAACAAAATTAAAAAGTTTACAAAAACAACTTATAAATTGAAACTTTTGTTTTGCGAAATGCGCAATTCATTTAGCAATTGTACTCAGCGAAATCAGAAACCTTGAAAAATGAAACAAGCGCCATCAAATATGTGAACAAAACTTCGTCTTTCCAAAAATTAAACTTTTTTTCACATTTATTTATGAATTAGATTAACAAGTACAAAAATATCACCGGCCTGGCAGTGCAAAATTAGGGAACCCAAACAAGCCGTGCATATCTAAACAAGATGGAGACGAAGGTATGTTTCCTGTGGATTACATAATTGCCAAATAATCTGCCTAGAGTTTTCTGTATTTTTGAGAAGTTTAGGAAAACCTTTAGTAAAAGTCAAAGCGATTAGAAAAGAAAAACAAAACCGTGCAAAAACAATCAGCGCCGTACGTTCCACTTCAAAGTTGTTTCTGCTACGCAACAGTTCGGGGATCTTGCAAAGAATTTCGTAATCTAAGCTCGCACGATATCTTCGTTGTACAAAAAAAGCCGTTAACAATCATTAAAAAATGTTGATCGTTTGTTTTCAGGACAGCAAAATGCGTTGGATTGGTTTTATGAAACAGTAATACTCGCGACTTCACACTGCAGAGTTGTTTCAGCTGAAGGATCGAGGTCCAGTTGTCGAAAATGGGGCCACAAAAATACAAATTTAAGACTAGAAAAAAATACATTAATTAAAACAAATACAATACTTGACAACTAAAATAATCATTCAATTCTACAGTACTGTTTTGAACAATATTCGCACAGCAATTACGATAAACGTCACTGAAGAATCAAAGAAACTTTTGGAGAAGGAGAACAAAATGGCCGACCGATGTGAAAAGGCAAGATACTTACAGGGTTGTTTGGAGGTCTTCCCCGGCAATTTTTGGTTGGGGTCTTGGTTTTCTTTTTTGCCTTTTGGCGAAATTGTTGTAAGATGACTGCCTTTGGCAGATTGGCAATGAAAAAAGGATATAAAATTCCCTTGAACCTCTGGCATAAAAGCGCCCGAAAATTCGGACAAAGCGAAGTTGATTATTTGGACTGTACTGTTCGCTTTGCTGGGGGTCGTTATATGAGTCGTAGCGACACATGCGCAGTGGATAGCTTTGCCAAATTTAGTAGTGGGAGCGGCTTATCATTTCACAACTGTCTAAAGTCTCATGCTTAGTGATTTTCCAATTCAAACAAGTAAAACTGGTTAATTATGCTCAGATACTTGTTCCTAAATCGATCCTCTTGTCAGTAAATTTGAAAAAGAAGGAAATATTTTTAAATATCGCAGTTCCAGTTCCATTCTACCGGTTCTTTCCTTTATCAGTATTTTTCTAGCCTTTTTTAGTTTTCTTTCAATTATCGTTTTATTTTTTTTTATTATCAGATTTCCTTTTTTCCTTACTATTTTTTTTCTTTTGTTTTGCTTTACTTTTCTGCTTTCTGCCTTCTACTCTGTCTAGACTCTCAGCTCCGCTCACTCTCGATCTGTTAAAAATCACCACAGGAACCCCAATTCTGGTTTTCACTCATGCGCGTCGAAAACAAAAATTCGCATAATTTTTGCATAATCAACACGGAACACCATGCAAGGCCGGCCGTTACTAACGAATGAAGCACATATTCACGATTTATCTCATATTTTCTCCAGTAAACTAAGTACTTTATCAGAATTTTGCCTGATGTCAAGTCAAGTTAATCTACAAAAGGTTGTAGTGTAATATTTTACTGCCATATTCAGTTGCTGAACGTTCAAGAAAAGCTCAAGAATATTTCACTTGTTTCGTAACTTAAAAAGCTTGCTACACGACATTTCCTCATTGCTATAAAAGCTACCGTAACAAGGTTAGTAATGCTCTAACTATACTTTCAGAAAGCGTTGAAGTTTCTCAAAAACTTTCAAACTTTTATGAAATTTAAAGCAAGTGTACATTGAAGTGGCCAACTAGCAGCTGGCATGTTTTGTTTAAATATTATTAATATCCGCTACACTGTACACTACCTATGATAATTCATCATTGTTGAAAATACACGTATAGTATGATTCATGATCAAATCATGCACCGGGTGTTTACAAATACTCGAATATTTCGAACCATGCACTATATATATAATATATGTTTCAATTATTCAGTTGAAATAATTTTATATTGAAACATGTCAATTCCTGCTGGCTATTTTATTCATTTGCATGCTGGCATTCTTTCCTACATTAAACGGTTACCTAGACATTGATAATGACATAGTTACTTAGTTTTTGTTTTCTATTTCATGATATGAAGCACAGGCAGCCCAAACAATCAATTTTTACAGTCATTTTATATGAGACGAAATAATAGTGAAAATTTGTGTTTAATGTTGAAATGAATTTGAACATATTTTAATCCTGTGTTGTTGTTAAATGTATTTGGTGTCATTCTGGGTGTTTTTTGACCACTGTACAAAATGCTCTAAAATGTTCAAAAACCTGGCACCCATATTAAATAGCACCAAATAAATTTAACAACAACACAGGACTAAGATATGTTCAAATTTATTTCAATAATAAATTCATATTTATTTGACTATAAAAATGGATTGTTTGGGCTGCCTGTGTCTGAAGTAGATCCATAATTTCCATAATTGAACTGTCAATGAAAAAATCAATCTGTTGAGCTCATCGCAACTAAAAATATTTGATGATTTATTTTTTGCATTTGTGAGCATAGCGCAAGCGAGGACTCAGTTTCACATCATGCTTTGTTTTATTTTTAATTTATTAGCTTTTTCCTTCATACTTAGTTAGGGACACCACAACAGCTCACACCAATTACTGTGGGCCCTGTAGTATGCTGAGACCTGACTGTTGTGCTGGGAGACAATCCCCTGCTCTTTTCAAAGAGCACAACAGGATCTTTTACATCCACCTTATATAGGAATTAGAGTGAAGGCAGATCGACGGGACCTCCGGCTTTATGTCCATAGACACTGAGAGAGTGAAGTGTCTTGCCCAAGGACACAACGCAATTGCCCAGGCCGGCAATCAAACCCAGACCATTAGGCCCACATTTCTATCCCCAAAACTAGCCTCCTCCACAGCCGTCTCTGTGGTCTCCCCCTCCCCCACTTATTTTTTTCCCCACCACAGGAAGCCCTATGAAGAGATATAAGAGATGACTGCGGAGAAGGCTAATATAAAACCAATGACTGAAATAAAACTTTGGCTATTTGTTCTTAACATATCTCAATACTAAAAATGAATTATATCATTGATGACAGGTGTTTGGAACAAAGTTACACAGAGATGGGCGCAAAACAAAAGGTCTTGATTTTAGTTACTGGATTTGTGGCTATTATTATTTTGGTTGTAATGCAAAGTACAGAACATATGGCCAGTGTATGGGATTTATTTAGTGAGTATTGATATTAGAACTTAGCTAGAATCGGAATTAGATTACACCATCATAAGAAAAGAGCTTTTGCAACACCTGATGAAAGATATTGGCACATTATTATAATTGTGATAAATATCATTATAATTTATTATAAATTGGATTTTATTGTGTATCATTTATATTAACAATTACACTGATGCAGTGTATACTATCTTGCTCAAGGGTGTTAAGGCCTGGGTCAGACGCCATTTTAGCTAAAATCACTAATTCTAATTTTTCAACCGTTGCTTTAA
>JAUPMH010196963.1:0-11704 GCA_032270665.1 Metridium farcimen
TTGTGTTCTGTGAAAGATTGTTGTGTTCTGTGAAAGATTGTTGTGTTCTGCGAAAGATTGTTGTGTTCTGCGAAAGAATGTTGTGTTCTGTGAAAGATTGTTGTGTTTTCAACCAAACATTTAGTTGTGTTTTGCCCTTGTGGTCCACCGTAGATATCACCACCGTTGTTGTTTTCCACGTTAGACTCTCACTGTGTTGTTGCTGAGTGATAGGTAATAGAGTCGGCGATTTTGTCTTTTTAATTTCTAAATGGAATAACATTTTATATTATCACCATTTTTATTGTACGCATCATGTTCAATCTCCGATTCCGTTGAAATTTTAGTCTTTATTATCGCCATTTTTGTTGTACGCACCATGTTCAATCTAAGCTAAGATTCCATTGTACGCATCATTTTCAATCTCCGATTCCGTTGAAAGTTTTTTATTTTTTCTATATGGAATAACATTTTGTATTATCGCCATTTTTGTTGTACGCACCATGTTCAATCTAAGCTAAGATTCCATTGTACGCATCATTTTCAATCTCCGATTCCGTTGAAAGTTTTGTCTTTTTTCTATATGGAATAAAATTTTTATTATCGTCATTTTTGTTGTGCGCATCCTGTTCAATCTACGATTACATTGAGGGTTTTGTCTTCTTCTAAATGAAAGAACACATCACGTTCTTTAAGTATTAATGTTTGAGAGACAATGAAGTCTACGTTTCCAATCAAGGTTTTGTCTTTTTCTAAATGGAAGGGTTTTTTAATATTGCTTTTTTTTGTTGTACGCGTCATGTTCGTGAAGTTCCACGATTGCATTGAACGTCTTGTCTTTTGTGTTTCTAAATGGCAGAACATTTTGTATTATCGCCATTTTTGTTGTGCGCATAATGTTCAATCTACGATTCCAATCAAGGTTTTGTCTATTTCTAAATGGAAGATGTTTTTTGGTATTGCTTTTTTTGTTGTACGCGCCATGTTCTTCAAGTTCCTGGATTGCATTAAAGGTTTTCTCGTTTTCTAGATGGAAGAACATTTTGTGTTATCGACATTTTTCTTGTACGCGTCGTGTTCTTGAAGTTCCACGATTACATTGAAGTTTTTGTCGTTTTTTAGATGGAAGAACATTTTGTGGTATCTTCATTGTTGTTGTGTACCTGGGGTGAAAGGGTTTGTAATACAGACTGTGTAGGTGGGTGCTGTGTCATGTCATCACTAGATGACGGGATGATTCGTGTGTCTTTTAAGCAACACACTTTTCTCAAGTATCGCTTATACTCTTGACGAAAGTATCGCCTGGAAATAGCATAAATGACTGGATTCACGCATGCGTGAAGGTTCTGAATCAAACGTGTCACCCTTAATATCAGAGCAGCTTTTATTTTCAACAAGGCGTCTCCAAACTGCATCATGGCCCACCCGACTTGATAAGGAAGGGTGCATAGCGTGAAGAGAAGCACTATAAAGGCGACAGTGCGGATGATTTTCATGTTTTCAATGCGATCTCTCTGGGACGACGCAGCGTTTGTAACGGCTATTGGTTTGTGGTAGAGAAGAAACACCCCAAGACGAAAATATGACACAGCAATTAAAGACAAAGGAATGATACACTTGATTAAGAAGAGGAAAATTATATACGCATCTTTGTATGACTGTGATTTCCATTTTCCTGTGCAGTACCCGCTGGGTGAGACCCTGCCTACAATAATAGCAGGTAACGCTGTTAAAAAAGCCATAATCCAGAGCGCCAGCACACAGAGGTATACGAACAACTTCTTCATCTTAGGCTTATAAGGGTTCACCATGACGTAACATCGATATAATGCCATAAGAGTAATGGTGAACAACCCAAGACAGAAGAACATGGTAAAGAGAGGGCGTACAGTTGCACAGTAGATTCTTGAATTTGGTGGTGCTTTAAGAACTCGAAGCATATCTCCAGGAAATGAGAACAAAATGTACAATATGTCTGAAATTGCCAGATTTGCAACAAAGATATCATGTGTATTTTTTTGTTTCTTGTTAAGAATAACGGTCAACACGAGGCTGTTTCCCAAGCCACCGAAGATAAGAGAGAAGACATTAAAACCGACCTGTAGCTGAGTCATGAGTATTCGTGGAAGGATATCTGTCTTGTTTGCCATCTCTTTTACACTCCAACAACTAAAAGTTTAATTTTGTATTTTCCCTAGATCGTTCCAACAACAACCTGTCTACAATATGATATGGGGTTGAATTCAGTCTCCAAGCTTTTGAAAAACACAATTCACTTGATTGCAGTGTTATTTCAGGAGAGTCCTGTTTCATACGTACCAACAAAAGAATGTCTTAAGAGTTCAGCTTTGCAAGTTTTAGTAAAAGCTTTTAGTAGCTATAGTAACATTTCAAGATGGTAGATTTTCCAAGAAACTCTGCAAAGAAATAAACTTTATGTTAAAATCTGAGTTAAGGCCTTTCCTGTTCCATAACCTTTGAAACACTCCTTTTTTATTCTAATAAAACTAATTTTAACAGAAGTGTATCATAGTTATTAGTTTTCATTGTCTTTTGTATGTTAAATCTGATATAGAGGATATTACATGGGTGCGCGGAGATACCAAGCTATCTTCGAGTGTTTAAATAATCTTTCACGAGTGAGCGCAGATTTTCAACACGAGAAGATGAAATTTGTATCTCCAAACGACCATGTAATATTCTGTTTATTATATAATTATCAATGAGTATGAAATAAAACGTTTTTTGACACAAGAAGTTTCCGTAAAGCTGTGTAACCATAGTGATGATATTTTCACATGTGAAAATATCAAATTTTTGAAACAGAGAAATATAGGTATTTCATTGACAATTATATAATAATTAGTGTTTTCTAATGTTTTGTATGTTTTTCAATGACCAACTAATAAAACAAGAGTATGTGAAAACTCTCACAATGTCTGTATTATATGATACTAAAAATATTTTTTCAAATTCCTGTGACTACATGGCCAAATGCTTAATATTAATAAAAGGTAGAACTCAACTACATTTCTAATCGATTTAGAAATCAGTAGATTATTATGACATGATAATCGGATTAAAATAATTTTTCAAGAGAAACTTTTACCTGTAATTAGAAGAACTCCAGGAGAGATTTGCAAAGTACAGTGTATATGGCACAGAACCTTCCAAAATAACCTCTGCCAGTCACAGAATCAAGTTGAGTAAACAGAGAACAGGTGAAGGATATAGCATCCTAAAGTCAAACCCCAACATGACAGATTATCACTCAAACTACGAGATGTGTTTGTGTAAGTTGCACATTGAGTAAATATTAATATCCCGCCTCAATGTTTTGGAGTGATATTTTGATGTAATTATCATTTGATTTATGACAAGGGATGAAATTCTGCTAAGATCCTCTTGAAATATATAATGGCCAGGATATTCTGTAATGATTTGTTTTGAATTCCCCGAGTTAAATTCTTAGAATTATATATAGTATGCCATTATATGTTATAATGATTTGCTTTGATCAAATTCCCTGAGTTAAATTCTTGGAATTGTATATAGTTTAAATTCTGATTCAATATTTGAAAGATTGTTGGTAAAGATCCTCTTGAATTCCAGGTGCCAGGATATATGTTGTAATGATTTGGTTTGAATTCCCCGAGTTATTTTTTTGGACCGGAATTGTATATAGTTTAAATTCTGATTCAATATTTGAAAGATTGTTGGTAAAGATCCTCTTGAATTCCAGTTGCAAGGATATATGTTGTAATGATTTGGTTTGAATTCCTCGAGTTATTTTTTTGGAATTGTATATAGTTTAAATTCTGATTCAATATTTAAAAGATTGTTGGTAAAGATCTTCTTGAATTGCAGTTTCCAGGATATGTTAATAATATATTAACAATAATAATAATATTCTTTATTTATACTCGGATTTTCAGGGTAGCAGACATTGCTAATTTCTCCGAGTCAACTCACATACACTACAACTACATTCCAATGTTTTATACACACAACTTTGCTCACAGCCAAATGATCTCGCTTCGCAGCGCGCAAAGGATTGTTTGTCAAAACGAACAGTTCCAAAATGGCACCTCAAGACAGCAACGATTTCGGTTACTTTTAGGCATTTGCCTTTTGATTTTATTCATTTTTATTGCTGATAGAACAGCAGATAGCTTTTTTTGTCCGAGTTACATATTTGTTTTAATGTTAGGTTATGTTAAGGACGTATTTATCGAGGGTTAACATAGGAAACGAATCTCTCGTAACACGCCATCTTGGAACTATTGGCGATGTGACAGAAATGTTTTTGATTGGCTTATACTAGCCGGAAGTGCGCGCGCGAAATCACCTGGAAGATGATTTGTTTTGAATTCCCCGAGTAAAATTCTTGGAATCGTATATAGTTTAATAAATATTTGAAAGACTGTCGGTAAAGAACGTCTTGAATTGTAGTTGCCAGGATATATGTTGTCAGAATGATTTGTATTAAATTCCTTCAGTTAAATTCTTGGAATATCTGCCTAAATGTTTGAAAGACTGTCAGTAAAGATCCTCTTGAATTTAAGTTGCCAGAATATGTCATAATGATTTGTTTTGATTTCCTTGAGTTAAATTCTTGAAATTAATTTCTGCCTAAATGTTTGAAAGACTATTGATAAAGAACGTCTAATTGCAGTTATCGCAAAAGGATCATATCCTACAATTTTGTTATATAGTTACATTTTTGTATAGCATAATTTTAAGACTGAAGATTTGAATGATTGACAATTGGTATGTCATGAAGATATCGTAATGAGGGAGGCGCACAATCGCACCAAAATTTGCTAAAAACCGCAACCACAAGATTTACAAAACCGCAAAACCGCACCGAAACTAACGCGAAACCGCAAACCTTTACGCCCTCCTCTTTAAGATCATCTTGAATTGCGGTGATACGATGTGTTCTATAATGATCTTTGCATAGTATAGTTTAATTCTTAGATATCATAGTTTTCTGTCAACACGTTTTCCTGGATAGATTGTCACCGGTCATGTCATCAAGATCCTATTGCATTGAAATTGTCACAAAGTTTAACTCCTCTCTCCCACAATATCCGGAAATAAATAAATCAACAATTTAACTACACATTAAGTATTCAACCGCCAAAACGCAGATATATAGGTAAATGCAATGTATTTACCACACAGCGGGACCAATTTCCGTGTTAAAGTTACGATCGTTAAAACATAGGATTACATTTCTTTCATACAATACAGAAACGAATCATAATCCACAATGAAGAAAATAAAAAGGCAATTTCCGTACATGCAAAAGTGTGAATTTAAAAATAAAAAAGCAAACATGTTAATTGAGTTTCGACTAACAGTAATTTAAAAAGAAATAAAGTTTTGACCAAATCGCAGCCTCGAACTTCTGTCAAGCCCATGAAGCTCGTTTTCTCCAGTGAGTTTCTTAATTGTTAAAAGGAAATTTTTTCATCACAAAACTGTTGCAGTTTTGATATTAGCCTTTCTTTGGTGAAAATGAATTTATTCTATAAGATTTTATTGTTAAATATGTAGCTTTATTAGTTTTTATTTTCTGAATTCTGTTTTCTGAATTCTGTACTAAATACTTAATTAAAGTTAATTATATGATGAGATGAGACATTTGTTAGCGACGCAAATGTTTCCTTAGAAATATTGACGCAGTAGATACTTGGTTTTTAGAGCAAATGCAGTAAAAGCATGAAATGCATTCTAAGAAAGTACTAACAAATAGTGACTATTTTGTCACTATCGCATAACCAGAACATCTTGAGACAAAAGAGTAATACACATTCAAGAAACCTCATTATCCTTTGTTTTATTATCTATTCTGGGTGAATTGCAGCAACACTGTTGCTGAATTGAATTAGTCACTAAATAGTGACTATTTGTTAGAATTTACTTGATATTATTTCATTGTTTATCTATATTTGCTCTGGACAGTTTGTTTATTCATAATTTTATCTTGATTCGGTTTTATTCTTTCATTTAAAGTTTCCCTTGTTTTTGCTTTCCGTTTGTTTGCCATATTCTGTTAAATTAGCTAAAGTAGTTGGTTTTCCTCCTTTCTACCGTCTTTGCCCTTCACTTTAGTAGTACAACCTTCTTTCTCATTACCTATCTCAGCAATTAAAGGTTTTTTAAAAGTATTTTTGTTTCCAAATAAAGACGCTTTCTTGCGATTTGACGGTGCCAATTGTTCGTTTTCTACTTTCCCGGAAGCTGTTGGGCTCATTCTGCTGGAGCCACGTTCATTATCTAATTCCACACAGCACAAACATTTCTTGATATCGTTCCTAAACTGTGATATCATCAGTCCGTAGACTAGAGGGTTGGAGCAACTATGTAAATAGGTCAGTATAGGCGAGTATTTCATTAAGACCTGGCCAATCTCTTGATGGTTTTCCTGTCCAAAGTCCATCAACATCCATGCTATCTCGTGTGGGAGCATTAACAACGCAAATAACACGACTATCACGGCTAATGTACGGATTATCTGAAGATTACGCTGTTTTATATTCTCCGTGAGTTTATGCGACGCCATGTTGACTTTTAGTCTCGGTTGTTTCTTGTTGATAAGAAGGAAGCCAATATATACATATGCAATACCGATGATCACCAGTGGTGCGATGTACTGAAGGACTAGCAAGACTATAGTATAAGCACGACGATGGGTAGAACTAGGCCAGTCTTCAAGACACGCGTTTGGTGCTGACCGCGCTGTTATGGACAGCGGTAGTACACAGAGCAGAGAAAGTATCCACAGGAATGCGATACATAAAAACGCTGTGCGATCTTTAATAGGATGTCTTACATTCCCCTGCATAATATAACACCTCCCAACAGCCATTGAAGTCAATGTTAGGATACTCAGTGAGAACGCGAACGTTGTTAAAGGATAGATAAGTTTGCAGTACACCTCGGTAAAAGGGAATCGAGCCATTTCAATGTAAATATCGGCAGGTAGACAGAGAATGTACAGTAAATCTGCTATGGCAAGGTTTAGCAGGAAGTAATCATGAAATATTCTTCGTTTTCCTCTTGCACGTACGACGATCATCACCAGTAGGTTACCGATTAGACCGACCACAAATATTAGAATATAAAGTATTAAACGTACTAGTTTTATGGGAGGAAACTCATCCATATTTTCATCGACTGTTGTATTGTTTTCCATAGTAATGGTTCCTCCCTGGTAATCAGATGGCTAGTCTTGTAGGTAAGATATCATACGATAATAAAGTCAAATAAAACGACGTGGAGGTGAGTCTGTCTGTCAACTTTTGCAAGACTTGTATCTAACTTAGCGAAAAGGGAAGTAATAAAAAAGAACGTTGTCAAATAAAAGAACCAGGAGGTGAGGCTGTCTGTCAAGTTTTGTAAGACTTGTATCTAACTTGGCGAAAAGGGAAGTTCAATTACTCCCTGGGCTAGTCTTGTAGATAAAATATCATACGATAAAAAAGAACGTTGTCAAATAAAAGAACCAGGAGGTGAGACAGTCTGTCAAGTTTTAAAAAAGTCCACTTGTATCTATAATGGAGAATATATGAAATAAGACGAAAACTAATTAACTTATAGTGTCGAATATTCGTGCCCGCACATGAGCGAAAAGTGAAGTTCAATTACGTACTCCCTGGTATTATGGCTAGTCTTGTCAAATAAAACAACCAGAAGGTGAACCTGTCTGTCAACTTTTTAAAAAGGCCACTTGTATCTATAATGTAGAATATGAGGTACGTAAGACGAGATAATTAGTTTGTGCCCGCACGTGAGCGAAAAATGAAGTTCAATTACTCTCTGATATTATGGCTAGTCTTGTAGAAAGAATATTGTAAGATAATGAGGATCGTTGTCAAATAAAACAACCAGGCTGTCTGTCAACTTTTCAAAAAGTCCACTTGTATCTCTAATGGAGAAGTAAGACGAGATAATTAGTTTGTACACGCGCGCGAGCGAAAAGTGAAGTCCAATCCCCAATGAATAAGAAAAGGATTAGTTAGAGGTTTTCCAACGTCCAATTCAATTTGCAGATAATGACATCAAAGGCAGATGAGGCGGAGTTTAATCTAATAGGTGTCTGCGCATAAGCCAATATATCCTGTCGATGTTCCTTTGGGTTCTTGCGGCATAACATAGGATTATGATGGATATTGTTCAGTTAGATCCCAACGGATAATTGAAATAGGGCACGGTGTAATTTCGTTAAATGACCAATTGGATTCGAAAAGGTTATTAGTTTAGAAAATTTGTGAGCCAAAATGTTCGGTTGATTTTCAATAAATACTCAGTGATTGGACATTGGATTACGATTAGTCGCCAGCTAAGCCTTTTAGTTACCGTAGGTACCTGAGATTTTGTCTATCTTGCACCGGTGTTTGTGAATCTGACGGTTAAAAACCGACAGAAAGATCAAGAAACCTTCTGGATTTCCGCAGGGTTTCGCCGTTCAGTTAGTAATGTCCAATGTAATCATAAACTCAGATGACAGTGTCTAAAACGTTCAGTTAGATTTCCAGTAGATATTATCCACAAAAGAAGAATAAAATTGCCGTCAGTAATCTAACTGCCTAGTTCGATTTACAATATCAACTAGATCAAGACACCTTTCGTTTTTCAGTTAGAAATGTGCAACGTAATCATCAACTCAGTTGACGCTGTCTAAAACGTTCAGTTAGATTTCCAGCTGATGTAGAGACGATTAATTCCCGTCGTCGATCGATCCGTCAGTAAACAATACAACAGGACAATATCACTCCACGATGAAGACTTATAGTTTCAAATACCGACAACAGTTTAATTTCCAATGGCTACAGCTGCAACATCAGATTCCAACGATCGAGGAATCAACTGAGATGTCGTAAAGGGAAAAGCTACAGTTTCCAAGTTGATTCGCAATGAATGTTAATTATACAAGCGAATTTGATTCCCAATACAATATCACACACTCCTAGAAATCGAGACTGAATTGAGATCTGTGTAAGCTAAAATGTCCATTGAGATATCCATTTTATACACCTGCCTTGATGCTCTTAACCGCTGTTGCCGCCGACTTGCGTCAATGGATGAATTATCTGTCTCGTGTTATAAAACCAGTCATCAGTGAACTTAATATCGCATCCAATTCAAGTAGACTCGGACAATTACTTAGGCCAAATTTAGATTAATTATATACTCAATATTGTTGTCTGTATCACTAATGGATTGGTCGGACTGACGTTGATTCTTTGAGTCTGAAATACAAAACAATACAAACATATTAGTGCCAGCCAGTTACTCCGAAGAAGGGCTAAAGCTCGAAACGTCAGTAAAGTAAGTCAACATTTTTTACGGTGTTACAAATTTCATTCTACTACCTATCGTTTATATCAAACACCGACGCAGCCTATACTATAGTTTACTCGCTAGTTTCCATTTGTATTTTTTACGGTGTTACAAATTTCATTGTATTCTATCGTTTATATCAAACACCGACGCAGCCTATACTAGTTTACTCGCTATTTTCCATTGATATGTTCGAGAAAGTTAACGAACATTAATTACAGTCCTTCAAAACGCTTGATTGTAATCAATTCCCCAGAGCTATATACCATGTTAATAAAGAATCGGCATCTAACAGCTCATCCGGCGAACTGTTCATTAATTTGTTGATCAATGATATTGATCAAGTGTTCGAAACTTAATGCATTACTTGGAATTTATTTGAATTCTTCAGTGTAACAAGTATTCTATTCCTTTGAAAGGAATTCATTTTCAATTCAACCTGATATTGATCAAGTGTTCGAAACTTAATGCATTACTTGGAATTTATTTGAATTATTCAGTGTAACAAGTATTCCATTCCTTTAAAAAAAAAAAAAAGTATTCCATTCCTTTGAAAGGAATTCATTTTCAATTCAACCTGATATTGATCAAGTGTTCGAAATTGGAATTTATTGATGGTTTGGAATCTATCTATTTGATTGCTTGTAACAGGTGCATGATGCCAATCGCTTGGTATTCTATTCCTACTTCAATTCAAATTCATATTCAGTTCCATTGATTAAGTGTTCGAAATTGAATTTTACATTGTTTTGGGATCTATATATGATTCTTGCATGAATTTATGAATGTATATTGCACATCGATGTTGATCAAGTGTTCGAAATCGAAGCATATACCTCTCGAATATCCAATCTATTCTCCGAAGCACTAAAGTGCGCGATCTGATGGCTAATCGATGGTATTCTAACTCGATAGGAATATGTTTTCTCCTAAATAGTTTTATCTGATCTTGATCAAGTATTCCATTTGGAAACATTGCTTATTCATCGTTTTCAATCGATTGATATCAATCCATTTTTGACTAGCTATGGAACGTTTGATCAAATGTTCCATGACAATTACAAAGACGTCTGCATTCAGTTTTTAATGCATGCACAGTCAGTTACTCCAAATGCGTAATTGTTTTTCTATTTTTCAATTAAAATTGCTCTCTATATTTAAAGTCGCGTTCTAACTGGTTGAAATTAAATTTATTTTTGACTTACCGATTCGACCAATTGTTCTATTTTTAAGTACCGGCTTACCAATGGTATCCGGTCCATTTTTTTAATTGCTTATTCCTTGTGTTTTCGATAACATAAGTCTCATTATGGTATATTAACTTGTATTAATGAAACTATAACGACGAAAGAACACTTGATCACGATGAAGTATTCGATTTTGCAATACTAGCTCTCAAATAACGACGAAAGATCTAGAACACTTGATCATGTTGGAGTATTCTATTTTGCAATACTAGCTCTCAGCTCAACAATTTATCCTCCTATTCTAATTACTTATTTCTTGTGTTTTCAATAATACAAGTTTCGTATATCAACTTGGAGTAATGAAACTATAAAGACGAAAGAACACTTGATCATGATGGAGTATTCTATTTTCTCTCGACAATTTGTCCTCTGATTCTAATTGCTTATTTCTTGTGTTTTCAATAATACAAGTCTCTATCATTATGGTATATTATAACTTGTATTAATGAAACTATAAAGACGCGAAGAACACTTGCATGATCATGATGGAGTATTCTATTTTGCAAAAATCTCTCCTCCGATTCTAATTGCTCATTTCTTGTGCTCGATATATCATTAACTTAAAGGGAATTAAAAAGCCACAAGAATAAAAGCCTCTCAAAATTAAAATGATGGAACCAAAAGCGCAAATATTTCTTAATGCCCCTCATTTGTTACCACAATTGGACATGCCTACGCCCAAAAACAGAATGAAAACCATGTTGAACGGATAGAGATCACTTCCACTTAAATATATTGTTTTTCTTTATCTTCCGGGTTTTTATCACGTATGCACGACCATATGTAAAAAATGACTATTTAGATATTTCATGGCATGCCATGGACGTTTTAACACATCCGAAAAGATCGTTTTTTTACTTAGCCTAACGTAATCGTACATTATATTAATCTTTATAATAGTCTCTACTATTTAGATATTTCAAGGCATGTAATGGACGTTTTAACACATACGAAAACATCGTTTTTTTATGTTAGAATCGTACATTACATTAATATTTATAAGACTGAATAATGTCTACTATTTAGATATTTCATGGCAGGTAATGGACGTTTTAACACATCCGAAAACATCGGGTTTTTTACGTTAAACGCGTACATAATATCAAACTTCATATTAAACATATTAA
>JAUPMH010197296.1:0-11700 GCA_032270665.1 Metridium farcimen
CATATAAACAGCCACTTAGACTTCCTGCCGATTCATTTCTATCTCTTCTTCAGATCGAACATTATTTTTGCACATTGATTGTTCAGTTTATATATTATCTGTTTCAAGCAGTAGCCTCATGCAGTCTTAGACTGACTTTTTTATCAATAGTAATTAATATATAGATAAACATAGATCAAGTATAATAAAGTTGTTTAAAATGTACAAATTTGGCTGGCCGTGGATAAGTTATGTTGACCCACTTGTTTAATTAAGCGCTGTTAAACATGGTCTTTTGAAGCTGCTCAGTTTCAATATCTAATTTTTTCCAATTTCTTCCACGTTGTAAGACCTAAGGGACTCGATATTTTGAGTTTTGAGAATCGTATATTTATTGTAGAGCCTTTCAACGTATAAACACTTATAAGTTTATATTTATTATCTTAAAAAAACTGTTTAGCAGCTGCTTCATCTTCATAAGTAAATGTGTTCGATGTTTAACACAAAAACCTGATAAAGAACTGAACCCTACCATCAAGTTTTGTAAACTTTTTCGCGCTTGTTTCTCCCTCTTGAACAAGAAAGAACTTGAATGGTACACGGATAAGTTATATTTCTTGTACTAACACATGTCTTCTCTCATGCTCAAGACTTCGTTCACCATCCATGAAAAGTATTGAGATATTTTATATAAATTTGAAATATGAAATATGTGACTTCTTTCACGTAAGTTGGTAGCAACCAAGTACATTTTACTTGAGTGCAAGCTAATTTTCTGTTTATCCGTGTCCAAGCTTCAATATAAAATAACACGTTCGCAATATGCGAACATGATTCCGCTAGACCAGCTTTACAACCAAGGCAATGAGTAGATACGATTGTCCCTTCTTTACTAGCAATAATCCAAACCGAGAGAGGCGCTTCATTCATTCTTTGGGAATGTGTCACCTTGCCGATCACTACAAACTTGTCGGATACAACTTGCCTTGAACGCTCGTAATAAACCCTGACACCATTTGAATATATGCCTCTAGACTTTTAAAACATTTAAACTGCTGAAGAGTGTAAAAGCTTGTTTCTAGAACTAGATAAGAAACGAGATCTTAAGCTTTGACCGGTGAAAGACATTCTGCATCTAAATGCGAGTTGAGCAACGATGCAGGATCGACTCCTATCACCGCTATCTTCTCGTAATATCTTTATTTCACATGGCTTTCAAGACGTTCTGTGTACTCAGACAAGAGGATGGATGGTTTATCTTGAGCTTGTGGTTTTGCTTGGACATTTTTTCATTAGAATCACTTATGAAAACGCTTGACATAGTAATATCGAAATAGAAACACTGACACACGTGTGAGTTTTGACATATGCGAATGAGCTACCTGTACACAAGGATGGCGGACAGTAAATGTGAACTCCGGACGTGACGTCACATGCAAACCGAGAATTTATAGAAATATGAAAACATTTTTAAATTTCTTGTACAATATTTATGTAACATTCGTACGTGAGGTGTTACGATTACGGGCAATAATTCCACCTTGCTACAGCTTCGTCATTTCCAATAACTTTCTTTAAAAGCTCGTAGCAAGAGCCGTTGCCAAGACCAATGCCTGCAAACGTGTGTACTGTTGGCCGATTTATATTTTTGGCTGCACGGCCAGTCGGCGCAATTACATATGTCGAATAACCATCTTTCCAACACATTTCTTTGTACACATGTTTCAGCAGAAACGTTTTCCCTGTGCCAGCCTTACCAGTAAAAAAGCAACTTTCGCCATTTAGCGCTAATTGCACGCATTTTCCTAGCTCTTTTTAAAGCATTATTTAAACTGATTGGTTTTTAATTCATTTCACTTGCAGAGGAAACCCCCAACAATAGCGAAGTATGGCACAAAAATCTAGTCCCTGCCCAGTCAATATGGCATGCCCTCCCCCCAAGATATTATTTTGCCATCATATTATGCCAATTCGGGGATTAGAGAGTCAAAGTTTTTGTCTTAGAAGCATGGTACGAAAGCCTATACAATAGCCTTTTGTTATAAAAGCAATGTGATTGGATGTATCATAGCAACCTATGGAGGTTCCTACCCAGTGTAAATTTAGGTTTATAGGGCGAAGCTTGAAGTCCGTGAGAGACTAGTCCCAACGTTTGTTCATAGATTTAACACATCCTTTAACACAGCCTTGGACCTAAGGGACTCGTCATTTTGAGTTTTGAGAATCGTATTCTTATTGTAGAGCCTTTCAACGTACAAACACTTATAAGTTTATTTTTATTTTCTTAAAATATAGTAATAGGTAGGTAATAGGTACTTTATTGATTGTCCTCAAAGGCTTTTCAGAAACAATTTACAAATATATAAATATAAAAATTATTTACAATGTATAAAACTTTTAATGTATTGTGAAATAACTATAGCAATATTGTATTAGTGGCATAGCCTGTGACAAATGTAAAACTATTAATTTTACTCTAATAGCAGTTTTTCTTTTAGTTTCTTTTTGAATACGGGATATTGTTCAATGTTTCTGAGATTCTCACACAGTTCATTCCATAGTTTAACTGATCTAAATTTAAAAGTACGTTGGCCTGAGGTGGTCCTGCAGAGCGGTATTTGAAGACTTGACTTATGCCGCGTGTTGTGATCATGTAAAGTTGAACGGCTGACATAGTGACTAGCTAAGTATGTGGAGGGTCCAGTCCTTTCATACTTTTAAATGTCATAAGAAGGTCTCTAAATTTCACTAGTTGTCTTGCAGGCAACCAACCGAGTGACTGTAAAGTGGGAGAGATGTGATCATACTTGAAAGTACAAGACACTACCCTTGCAGCAAAGTTCTGCACTAACTGTAGCTTGTTGATATTGTTCAAAGTCGTGTTTGCCCAGACCAACGAGCAGTAGAGTAGCTTACTAAGAACAAGGGAGTTGATTAATAGCGTTAATGTGTTTTTGTCGAAACAGTTCCTGACTCGGTTTATTTGGCATAAGATTGATATGCATTTTGACGTGAGCTCCGAGATGTGGTTGTTATATGTGAGGCAATGGTCGTTGATGACACCCAAGTCTTTTGCTGAATCAGTTGGGCGAATCTGCTTACCGAGAAAGTTTATAGAGATGTCAGATAGCAATTTCTTGATTTGTTGTCTTGTGCCCAGGATGATAAACTTTGTTTTATCAGGGTTGATAAGCAAACTATTTTCGCAGCACCACTTGGCGATTCTAGAAAGATCGTCTTCTAGTTTCGGTATAACATCACTGATGGACTTGATGTCGAATGAGAAAAAAAGCTTTGAATCATCGACGTACGATTCAATATGACCTAGGTGTGGTACTTGAGGTAGATCGTTTAAATAAATGCAGAAAAGGAGTGGTGATAATATTGCTCCTTGAGGAACTCCGTGGGTGACCGGCAGTGGAGTAGAATAAGATGAACCAATGCGCACAACTTGAGTTCTGCTAGACAGATAGCTAGAAAACCATTTAACAGTATTGGGAGATGCACCGATAGCACTCAGTTTGCGGTGAATCTTTATCTTCAGTTTAAACACTCGTCACGGTTACGATTTCTTTTCTCAATTTCTCATGAATTAGTAATGATTTTTGAAGGCTCACTAGTAAACAGGGATTGAACAAGATCAGGATGAAGATGCAACAATAACCTTAGTTAAGTGATAACTAGCTAATGGATAAAATAATAACAAACATTTAACTTACCCATGGATTACAGTGATCACCAATTGGTGGGTCCTGTATAAATGAATATCTGTGAACAATCCTTTGCACTATAATGTCCCTTTCGCTCTTTCTTGGCGTTTCACAAGAAATGTTTCGCACATGTATGCAAATATCCCTGACCATTTCATTCATCAGATGCGAAGAGAGAAATTTGCCTTTTATGCCGTCTTCTACAGCAAATGAGAACTGTTTAACAAAAACAAGTAGCAATATATTAAATAAAATAACATTTACTTTTAGTCAGCATATACTTTATCAGTAAAAAACATAGAATAATATATTATTTTCTTGTTATATTTTGACTGTCTGTTACGAATTATACATCTTTACTAAACTGACAAATATAAATAACTCGATCAACCCACAATATAGCAACAATCCCTGTTTGATCAGTGTAAACAGTCACACATTTCTTCAGAGCATTTACACCTAATAGAAAAATCCTTGTCATGTTCAAAACGTAGATCATAGATTGTAAGTCATATAAGTGGAGACTGAAGTGGTGGATGGGAGTCTAATAAAACATAGTCTCCATGTTGAATTCACCCAGGATCCAGAAAAAGAAAAAGAAAATAGTGTATACTTCAGAGAAACCCAGTAGATACAGTACAATTGTAGGAAACCTTGCTCTGTTAGCAATTTTGTAGAGTAAAGGAACTACTGCAATATTACTCTGTAACTGAGCCATTTATTAGGGTTATACATATTTATTAATAACAATATTATACTCCCTAGAGAGGGTTATATAATCCTGGTTATAAAACTCCGTTGGATCACTCTCTTTAACTATTACTAATTGTAACTTATTGTCTGCCCTCTTCATTAACGAGTATTTGCAAATCTATTGTAACCAATTTTTCCAAATTCACTTTTGTCTTTTTATATCATGATCTGATGTTTTCTTGCTTGTAATTCATCGAAAAAACAAACGCTATTTGTGCCGACTCTACTTTCACATAAATTCATCGGTAACATTTTTCTATTCTTCCTGTCCTTTAAAATGACTTTTTTGTAAGAACAGCACACCTTATTCCTCAATCTACTGGAATCCAAATCAAACAACGTGGTGAGCACGCTTGGCCATCCCTCAAAAGAATCTGACTTCGGAAGGCTTTCCGACGAACCGAGTCCGAAGTTGGCGACTTTGTTCCGATTCTTTCCGATCAATTTTAATACATACTATGTGCATTTTAGATATATTTATGTTTAATTCCGATACGTTTTACGGTTTTACGGTCATATCTTGACAAATAAAACGGATTGTTTCGATTTTAAACTTTTGAAAAAGCTCTTCAGCTGAAATACAAGCCGTCTTTTTTAATAGTATTAAAAGCGAAATAAAAAATATTCTATAATTTAATACCAGTCAATATAATGAAACAAAAACTATAAAAATATATTAAATCTATTACTATTAAATGAGGTCCTAAGTAACCAAAAGAGAAACCTAAATTCTACATTCGTTCACAATGTATTATATCATTAGAAACATCTTTTCGCGGATGGCCGATCGATCGCACTTCGCCATCCATCAAAAGGAGGGAAGAGGGTATTTTAAATGACCTTTAAAAAGCTGTGGATTGGCAGTATAAATTGGAACAGTATATCATAACACCTCAATTAGTAAAATCCAGTGTGATTCAATTGATTTAACATTTTTAACATAAAAATAAAAATATGAGAATAGAGAGAAAGTTAAAAAGGTGGCAATAGCGAAAAATGAAATAAAAATGGAAATAAGATTTATAGGTTAGGTTATAATGTGCTTTATTTGCATGACTGTTTTGATTACAGGTGATTGATAAAACATGTAGCCGTAAGTGAGAGAAACTTATTTTACAATGGCTTTTACAAACCAATTTGTCGTTTTGGTATGACTTTGAAACAAAAATGACGAATTTGCAACCGTAAAATAAAATGTACCGTAGGTCTCGATTCTGATTTGTTGTCAAGTTTGTATGCTTGGTTTTGATTGGACTGCTACGTACACCCTTTACTTTGAAGGTATCATAATTTCGAATTGTCATTGGATGAATAAGGAACCTTTCCGTATCATCCCATATACTCGACAAGTTGACTGAATACAGGTAAATTGAATAGAAAGTATTGATTCGGATGGTAAAACCCGTATCGTCGCCGTATCGTAGCTTTATCGCGTCATCCTGAAGTTTCCCACTTTAAGAAATCGCCTCTACTACACATATATCTGGAAAATTGATTATCGTATATCAGTTTTTTTTTGAAAATGTTGATTATGAACAATTTGTTTGCCTTAGTTTAATACATTTGAAGGTATACTTTAAAAAATAATATATACAACGTTATTGTGCGGTAACATTGGAACAACAATAAATGTATGATTTGACGTCAATGAGAAATATATCTAAATTTATTACAGCGGGACGCGCAAAAAGTATGACCACATTTAATGTGTTCGCATACTTCTAAGCACGGGAGTTTGTACTTTAAACAGACACATTTGATATTAAATATTTGATGACTGAAGTCTGACTTTACCGAATAAGGCGTGTAAAAACTCCTTTCGCACCATAAAGTCCGTGCATTGAAGTATGCAAATATATTAAAAGTGGTCATACTTATGCGGTATTCACACGAACATGGACAGTTTTGGATGTTGGTATATATTTCGAATTCTATCGATATATTTTTTTTACTATAATTATATTCTTGAATCATGAATTATTTTAAACAACAGGTGGAACAAACATGGCCAAGCCTCTGCAAGATATTGATGTAGAATTCTTGTTTGCCAAACACAACTTTGATCAGGATCTGGTGTACCTTCCAGAGTCATTCAAAAGGGAAGCTCAAGATTTTCTAACTACTCGTCAACTTCAGACTAATCTACATAAAGCCTCAACCATATATAAACAACTTGTAGCCTTTTTCAGTACATGATAAGATATTTCAACTGAGCAACCTCTTAAGATCCTAAGAACAAAACATTTCATTGGTCTAGAAGTTAAGACTCAAGCCTACTTCAAATGAGAATTGCATTACAAAAACAAAACAAGTAACTTCAACTGTACTATTCTGTATTCACTTTTAAAACATAAATCTCCCTGTAAATTGAAGTATTATGCTACATGTCGTGCTTCTTCTAATGCTTCTCTTGTCTTCTTCAAATTCCTGCGTACTCCATAAATTGATAGAGCACGCTGCTTCATTTTTCATTTCTACAATATATATAATTTGCAATTATTTCTTCGAAATCGAACAGATAATTTTGCTTCAAACTGTTACCATTTGGTGTGCTATACGGGGCTAATTATTATAGTACATCGGCCCAAATTCAAAAGATATTTAAGAAACACCGTTGCTCAGAAAGTTTGTTTAACTCGATCAACTAGTACCCAATATTTGATGAGAGTCTTTCAGAATGGTTTTTGCTATTGTTATATTAGCACTCTTTAGTACTAATTAGTACAAATTGTTTCACAGGTATTTGCACTCTAGTTGATTATAGTATGTGTTGGTAGAAATTGTTAATTTAAATTTTAGAAGGAAATGCATTTTTATAATTAGGTTGCATTAATTTACATTAAATTTTGTCAAAGGAGAGCTCCATTCTCAGGGTTCGTGCTACTCCTTAAAATCCTTGAAAACTCCTTAGATTTTGTTTACTGACATCAGCACGAACCCTGCATCCTGTTTTTAACTCACCATTGGCAGGTTTTAAATCCTGGTGTAGCACTCCCTTAAAGTGGAGGTACGCCATGCCCTGTGCAGTATGATACAACACAAACCCATTGTACTTAAGTTTATAAGTTATAAGTTTTCGAACGTTTGAGTGAGTTGTTGTGAAAAAATAACTCCTTTTATTTTAACACAAACTCCAAGCTAACATCTGAACTACTTTTTGAAAACGTTCTTAGAGTGAAAGTGCATTTTCATGGATTCACACGAGCTTATACAAATTGTCAGACACTCTGTAGAGTGCTTTCTAGACACGGTTAACAACCTCAAATTCCTGGTAAAATGTTTAAAATCAATACAGAATAACAGTGTCAATCACGTTTTTGTTTATCTAGCTTGTAGATTAAAAGTGCATGCAGACGTTCTTTAAAATTTAACTATAGCTAATCATTGAACGTGATGAGTGTGAACGCACCCTTATTGAGTTTTTGTTTGATATTTGACAACATGTATGTAAACATTGAATATACTTCTAAGTTTTTTAAATAGTTAATAAGGCGCATTTGATCATATACCCATGTTAATTTGCGCCTAATAAGTAATATATTATCAATAATTATAAAGTGACAGATACCAAGAGAAATTGTTTTTGAAACATACCTCGGTTTGTTTTTACTTTGCCAAGCCCAAGGCCTTTGCTAGGTCACCATCTTTTATATAATTCATGATAATCCATGTTTCACTTTCAGTGACGACAGTCCCGAAAATGATTATAATATTTGGATGCTTTAGCCGTCTGCAACACACAAGTGATTTCTTCTTACATGAATGTTGTAAAGAAATGTCCTTAATAAGCAAGAGTTAGCAAACGAGAATAGTCACATAAATATATTCCTGAGGACTTCAGTGCTGGAGTCTGGCGTATACAAATTAATAATGATTGACAAAATAATGATTGACATATACCTGCACAGCTCAACCTCCCTCAGATCTGGATCTTCGTATCCAAGTACTACTTTTTTCACCGCCGACTGTGTACCAATCCACAGCCCAGAATGGTCTTTTCCAAATGTACCTCTGCCGATCTGCTCTTTAATGGTTATGTGTTCCTCAAGGATTTTCTTGCTTTCTGTCTCATTTAATCGTAACTTATCCCATAATACACTATTACGCCATACGGGACATACCATAAAATGTCAACGTATATCTAAAGGTTACATTTTTGCAAAACGTGTATACACTTATTTCAATTAAGTTTGTCACCTAAAAAAATAAAAGCCACAAAGGTGAGACCCAAAAGTATTGTGGGTACGTAATTTTTAACACTCTCAAAATGCCTTGAGCTATCAGTAACGACTTGCGGATGAGAGCGGGTCGCCTCAATCACCATTGCTAGATTACTTGGAATATCAAAACGCTCTGTAGTAAGATACAAAATGAGGCATTTTCAAAATGGAAATACACCACAAAGGCTGAAACGCTTGGAAGACCAATAGGTTCGGTGTCTTTGACTGATCAAGAATAGGACGTTCTGGTCAAGAAAATGCTTGAAAACCCGAAGAAGATGCTAGCAGAATTCGTTAGAACATGAAGACGTTCGACAAGTTATAGTGGGAGGACCCTCGCTTTATCAACTATTCACTATTTCTTTAAAAGTGAATGTCGCAACAAATCATCAGAGCCCATTCATGTCTCATTACCGTTGCATACTGGAATGCACACATTCAGAGCTTGAGAGACAATAGAGGCATAATTAGCAGACTTTATGTTTCTTTGTGTTGCTCATTCTGTACGCCAGAAAAATTTTAGTTTGTTGATACTAAACTAAGTATTATTAGTTTCACGCGGATAATATGGTTTGCACTTTTACTCTTGCGTATAAGCATATACTAGAGAAATTACTGGTTTTCTTAACCCAGCATCGTGGTCGAATGCCGTACGTAGAACCTACGGAAACGCACGTAAACTCAAGTTTATCCCGTGATGCTTTTTGGTCTCGGCTTTAATCTTTTTGGGGGTGACAAACTTAATTGAAATAAGTGTATACATACCAATCAGTGAAACATCAGCTTCAGTAGCAAACAGTAGCTTCTGGGTCGGGAGTTGGATCTTTCTCAATCTTGTCATCAGGGGTTCTCCAAAGATCACCCATATCCATGCTGTTGTCTAGTTGCTTTATAGTAGATTCAGGGTTCTGCTTGAAGAATGAAGAGTTTCGGGTTGTGACTTTATTGTCTCCTGACTTGGCTGTGATCATAGAGCCTTTCCTTGCAGTTACTGTGTAGGGTTCTGACTTGTAAGGTGATTGTGAAGGTGGTCTCTCTTAACATTAACAGTGTCACCAACAGAGTTATCCGATGGTTTCACATAGGCTTTCATCTTCGCTTTAGCTTGCTGATCATTTCGTGCAATGGAAAACAATACTAGTGGCATTTGCAATGTCAAATAGACCACAGTTGGTGCCGTTGGTTTGCTGCTGGGCTGCCATTACTTTGACGCTGAGGTCACCAATACAGTGAAGGGACTGTGCCATTTGTTTTCACTGTAACTGTTCCCCGAAATAGGCTGTGAAACAGCTGTGTATCATTTTTTTTTTCAAAAATCATCTGCTGAATAATTTTTTTTTGTCCCAGTTTGAAAAGAAATATACATTTGTGTATAGACAAATGTATATCCAAACTTTAGAAATGTTATACAAACAAGGCTTCTTTTTCATACATGTAAATGCAGCGTTATTGACAAAGATTATTGATTTTTTTCTGATCTTTTTTTTGAATTGAATATATATGCAATGGGAAGGTTACTCATCGTGTAAGGCCTCAGACCAGTCCCTGGCCTGTTTCGTTCACTGAGGCTATCATAAGTCAATAATGCACCATTGTACAAGATCTTACATGTATATGGTTGGTTTGCATAAAATAACATATTGAGAACACAAGGGGAATAGACTGCCAGTTAGCTATTAGACATCGTTCGCATAAGGACACTGATTAGTGGCCGGTCTACTATTTGGAAACAACACACACTAAATATGCTAATAAGGTACAATGATAATCTTGATAATCCACGTTTGTTTTTACAGCCAGGAAAAATAGAGGTAGGCTGTATTTGGTGGTTTTGTACGTAGCATCGAGTAGTGGGATTTAGTTTCCATATCTCTGCAGTAGACATTTTTGGTAGCTTGTTTGATGGACAAAGAAAAGGCCGTCTACAACAGTTTGTACAATTTCCAAATCCAGATCCTCTTTGTTGCTCCCTACAGCATCACACTCTGTAAAGTCAATATAGGCTAGAAACATGAAATGGTCATTGGGGGATTGTTGTTTCCAGACTTCAACCTTTTGTTTTAGGTCTTCTTTGTCAAACTTTGAAAATCTTTCTTTCACTACCTCTCATCCTCTGGATTACAAACAAAATGACAAAACTTACAGCGCGTAATCTTCATCAATCCCGATTGATTTTATACATTTTACTAATACAAACGTTTCTAAATGATTATTAATCAAGACTATAGTATAGTATATTGATGTGGGCTAAATTGGCCCAAGTAAGTTCATGTACATCAATAATTCTCAGTTTATTGTGCAACCCTATCAATACAAAGTAAAGGGTGGGAGGGAATTTTGATCGTTGAAGGTAATTGTTATAAATGCTGCTCCAATTGAGACGGTGATAAATGGACCGAAGTGAGCAATCTAAACACTCTTTGATTGACAGATAAGAAGAACAGGCTGTGAGTAGATGATGTATAGTGGATGGATTATATATACACCTAATCCAAAAAACGTTGTCGGGTCCGCCGCACAGTCCTCGCACCAAGACCGTGAAGAATGTCGGTTATATTTCATGTAATTAATTTATTCATAGCATGTTCACACTCTTTTGTTTCGGGAGAATACTTTTACAAGCGTTTACAAGTTGCTTCAACAATGCCTGCACCATACAGTGCGGATTTGCGTTGGCGGGCGATTTGGCTTGCAGAATTTCTCAGTATTGATAAAGCAGAAGTTGCGTTTTATCTTGGGATGTCAACAAGGACTTTAGAGAGATATGTTGCTAGTTTTTACCGAACGGCAGACGTTGTATCGCTGAAGGTCGGAAGACCGTATGGCTGTGTCGAGTTTCATCCACACGAGCAACTTTTTATTATGGAAGAAATATTGAGTAATCCAGATAAAACACTTGCAGAAATAGCCCAAGATCTTTGTTCAGAAACGGGATCCGAATTTAGTATCTCCGCTAGTAATGCAAGAGTCCAGTATCGTGCGATTTCTTGCCTTTTTAGACCGGAAATGTTCGTTTTTCTGGATGAGAGCGGATTTGT
>JAUPMH010197407.1:1602-21242 GCA_032270665.1 Metridium farcimen
ATCTCTTTTTCCCCGGAGTCCCCCCCCCCCCCCAGTCAATAGCACCTTCGCTGGTTCCAGTATCATCAGTGAATTTAACAGATATTTTGTTTGCGGGTGAAAATGACTTGCGAGACACTGCTCGTTTGATTCCTTCCCACATGTAATTCCGAGCGATGTTAAACTTCATTCTTTAGCCAAACTGCAAGGTTATCCAATATCTCAGACACTGGTTTGTCTGATGCAGTAGCTGCTGGGCTGTCATCGTGCCAAGTTTCAGTGTTGTCTTTAGTGGTGTCTTCTTCGCTGTCTGACTGAAAACTTTAATTCAAACCACTTGTCCCTGGTCCTTCAAAAATGGAAGCGTAATAGTGATCTAGCTCCATTGATCTGGTGAATAAAAGTCAAGAAAAATATTGTTTAGAAAAATCTACAGAAATACGCCCTTCTCAGTTCCAGATTTTGAAAGCGCATGCACAAATAAGCTCAAATTTGAAAAATTTCCTGCAGCTCCAAAGACGTGGAAAAAAAATTCTTGCAACACTTTTATCCCCAAAAACATTTTTTGCATTGTGTCAGTCGAAAAAAAAATTATTGCACCAACCAAATCTTCCACCCCCCCCCCCCCCCTCCTCCCCCCTAATGTGGTGTTCCACTGAAAGTCTTAGCTGCCCTTGAAGATGTGAAATTACAATGCAATTTACACCGTAATATGTCAATATCAACAATTAGTCAAGGAGAATTGTTTATTAGTTTTCTTTTTTAAATAGAGTTTTCATTAACACATGGAACAAAGTGAATATAAGTTAAAGTGTGATAGTTAAAAAACAACAACAGCTAGAACACAATGGATTTAAGGTGCATTAAAGAGTGATCAATACACTAAAGTGTGTTTGACGGGTTAGAGTTGTTCTCATTTACCCTTGAAAAAAAGTGAACTATTTAAAGTATGACAGTCTGTCGTGAATCAAAACACGCCACAACTTCTTGAACTCTCTATCTCGCTCGCTCTCTCATGTAATTCTCTCTGCTCCACACCCCCACGCTCACATCTCAAGTTACAACGTTTACAATTATAATTAAATCACAAAGGTACAAAGGTAACGCAACATCCGGTCACGACAAGTCAAAAAACAACAACAGAACTCAATGGAATTGAGGTGCTTTAAAGTGTAATTACACACTAAAGAATGTCTCATATAGCATGGGTAATTAATGAATTACACAACTCTACTATATTTTCGTAATTCTAAGCTTTAACTTTAAATATAAAAGGTAGCTATAGGACACAAAGTAAAATAATCCTACTTATACTGAACTATTACAGAAGATTGAATAATAAGTTTAACGACAGCAAATTATTTTCAAACGAGACCCTGATTGCAGGGTTGACCTGTGGCCTGCAGTTATTTTTAGCATTAGAAAGCAAAAGTGAGAATGTGCCATGCCGCAAACATTTTCACATTATCTAGAGAACACACGAATGGAAGGGGTGGCGATCTCAGAGTTTAAGATCTCCTCGTCATTAAAATGTAGCTTACCAAGAATGTGAACAATCTGACGAGTAAAGAATGCTAGATTTACGTTGTAATGGTACATATTTCGGTCGAAATACTCCATATTATCATCAGTATTTCACAGCTTTATTTACCGTAATGACACTCGAAATTACATGTGATTGGTGAAAGGCTTGATGAGAGCACAGGAAGCCCACAGCCCATCATTAGAAGAGATTACTGCTGACACATTGATTAAGGGCTCGTCTAAAACGCGACATTGAAGTAGTGGAGAAACTAATAACAAATAACGAAGAATTTAGATATTCTTATTTTAGGAGGATAATACCATGGGTATTATTTTCTACTATCATAATGGTTTTTCAGTGCGAAACTTTACTCTTATCTCTATCTGAAACACTTTTTTTGACGTGTACATCAATAAAATGTTCCCTCAGGACTTCTCCTTTGATAACTGTTCTATAGGACACAGTGGACAATGAAATTCATTGCCACTGCATCGCTTATTTGTACAGTTTTCGTTGCCACAACGCTCAAATAAATAGGTGTCCGGATTGAAGGACAGTAGTAGGTCATGCCTATCAATACTATACCGTTAATTTATTCATAGGGGAGGGGTGGTGCGTCACCTTTATAGGGGAGGGGTGGTAGGTTACCTTATATGGCAGGTCCGAGTAGCTCCCGTCAGCGCGGCAGGGGGCTGCTCCGAGCCGCCCCCGAGGGTGTTGAATAAAAACAAATTGATATAGATGTTTGAAATATGCTTTTATTCATAAGACTTACATCGAAGACCATTATCGTGACTAAGCGACCACTTTTAAAAGCATATTTGAAATGATTACTTTACAAGATCATTAATTTGCTGTTTAATGCTTGAGCGTTCATATCGTGAAGGTTTGTACACCACGAGTCATAATTCATATTGAAAAAATAAAAGACTACTTGATGATTATAACTTTTTAAAAAATAATAAACTAATAAACGTGCAGTGCGCCCATTACCATCTTTAAAAGGATGTATATTTAAGAAAGCGAGTATAAAGCTTACGACTAGCTGCTTCAACATGGACATGCTGTTTACTTTATAGTAGTCTGAATTAAACAAATCTATAATTTGTTGCATGCAACCATAAATCTTGTTAGGAGTACAGTAGGGTATGATACGCCCTTTAAAAATTGTGAAACGTTCATTGTCACAGTAGCCTACTTCTGAATCCAGGACCAAACTAGCTATTTGACAAATAATTTCATGTTCTAGTAGTCCGTGATATGGATGCTTCATTAAGCTTTCAATATAGTCTAAGGCTTTTTTCATTCCGGGTAGTGCGAGACGTATCTCGCTTGGAGATTTTCCTTCACTGATGAGCATGTCTTGTAGTCACCATTCGCTGCTGCTGCTGTGTGGGCATTGACTATTTAGGTGTAGAATATTGCTATTCAGCTCATGCATTAGAATTGAGATTTCTTGCAAGAGGGCTTTATGTTCCTTGTCAGTCTCTTCTCGATATTTACGTTCATCTTCTAGAGTATGCTCAGCATTTTGAAGTTTTTCTTCTAGAACTGCTTGAGCCAAATGTGCAGCTTGGCATGATTTTGTAAGATCATCATAATCTTTGTTTAGCATTTTATTGGAAAGTCCAATAGCCTTTAACTGGTTACTAAGAGTCTCATTGTACGCCATTAGTTCTTTGCAGAGTTCAGTTTTACTTTTTAAATCTAGCCGTAGCCTTTCTTTTGCTTCTATTAGAGCAGCTTCACACATCTTGAGTGAAAGAAGGTTACCCATAAGTGATGAAAATGTTTGTTGAACGTATAACGTTATATCTTGTATCATTGCTTTATATGGAAATCTTTGGGTGTGCCGCATACTGATTTTTTACAATTTTCCAGCATAATACGCGGAGGAAATGGAAACCTGATAGGTTTTTTCAGCGTAGGAAGCTCTAGATCTACATCCATCAACAGCTTGTCAGGCAGGGCGATAGGTGGTATGTCAAAAGGACCCATGGGTATAGGAATGGTTCGCAGCGGCTCTCTTATAGGGCAAGGAATGGGATAAGGTTCATCAAAAGGTTCTATTGCAAACTTTATGGGATGAGACGTCAGCCATTGTAGTGCATCAAGGGCTAGAGCATTTGCGGGATCTTGTCGCCGCTTGTCTAGAAAGAGCGGGTATACTTCATCGGTTGGAGTAAAACAAGATGGTACTTCAACGCCAGGCTTGTGATCACTTAGATCAAAACGAAAAATTTCCCGGGACAGTCCACGTCGCTCCAATAATGTAGGTTTTTTTTTACAAGAAGGTCCTTCATCATCTGGTGGAAAGGCAGGCGCGTAGCCTTCATCTTTAGAGTCGTTCATCGTAGATAATAAATTGTATGTTCATGCACCGTGCTTTTTGAGCGGTTTTTCCAATCCTCGCGCGGTTAGTTACATCCCAGTCATTTTTTTGAATAGCATAAGTCCAAGATTAAAAATTCCACCACGCTGCCCTTTTCGCCTACGTCGCTTACCAGAGCCTAGTTGGGACCAAATAGGGGGCGGTCCATTAGGTATTCCATATCGGTTATAGGGGGTCCATTTGTTTCTTCTTCGTGGAAAAGTCAGTCCACCTCTTTGTCTTCTGAAGAGACGGTCGACAGATCGACCGACGTTAATTCCTCCTCGTTGCTTCTTCATTCCAGGGTAGGGTATGATTGAAATGGATAAAGCTAGCGGATCCTTCTTATACCTTTGCTTATATTTTTTCCAATCCTTTTTTAACACCAAACCCCACACCAGCACCCACAGCTCCGAGAGCAGCGGCTTTAGCAGCAGCAATAGCTGCAGGGATAAGAGCTAGTAATGGAAAGAATCCTCCTTTTTGCCCCCTACGACGGCGATACCGTCCAGCGCCGCGTTGACTTAAAAAGGGAGGTGGGGAATAGGGGGGCCATCTGCGAACAATTCCTCCTCGTTGTTTGCGTTTGCGACGTCTTCGACCACCTCTCTGTATTCCTACCATAATGAGAAATGAAATAAATGGAAGTGTTCATACTATTTAATACCATTTACAAGCAACCATGGGTCGAAGACGCCAACGCGGAGGGTTTAGCATTAAGAATTTTGGAAAAGGAGCCTTGGGAAAAATAAAGCGTGCTGCGGGAGGTCGTGTAGCCCGTGTGGTGATGAACAAAGCCGAGGGATTTCTTAAAAATACGATCAAGAACAAAGTCAAGAGCAAGACAGGACGTTCTTTCTTAATGGCTCAATTGAACGCTGCCAAGCCATTTATCAGGAATAAAGTGAATAAAGTGCTAAAGCAGAAAGGCGCAGGGATTACGCGTCAAAGATTCCGAAGAGTGGGAGGATTTACAGCATGATGTATGATAAGACAATAAAGATTACAACGTTTTAGACTATTTCTTCTTTTTTTTAATAAAACAACATTTACGTTTACAAAGGCATCCTTGATTTCCTCCTCTTTGACTAGCTACAGGTCGTTTATTGCTCTTCATAATTTGATTAAAGAATCTGTATACATGAGAATCGTTAGCCACCCGTGATTTATTAGCTCCAAAGTTTTTAACAAATTTAGAAAACCCTAATTTCTTGACTCTAGTATATAGATAGGCTAATGCATAATGTCCACACACATAGGTGTTTGTACTCTGCAGTTGAGGCATATGTACTATATCCACATAGTCTAAGATCTTTTTAAGTTGTGGGTGGTGAGGGTAAGTTGCCTGCACATGAGCGCTTCCAAAAGAATCCATGAGTTCGGTACGGTCGGAGAATTCTGGCGCGAAAAGCCCCACCCAATGTTGCCCGGGTTTGGCAATGGGGTCAGTGTTCAAGATCATACCCCAAGGACGACGGACAGGGCGTTTTTCAATCTTTTTTAAACGAGTTAAAGCTTGGTCTGAAGCTAGAGTCCCTTGGTAGTGATAATCGGTTCTTCCATGAGTATTTTTAGGATGCGAAGCTACGATATCAATTTCATTTGTGCGTAGTTGATTCTGGGGGTTGGTGATAGGCATGATTTAGTACTGGTATCTGTTGGTCCACACTTTGTTACCATCCAATATTCCTTTCTGTTCAAAATAACCAAGTACAACCATAGTAGTGTTTTCTGCGGTATTTGCAGAGAATTCAACACTAATGCCTACTTGTCCGGCATTGGATTCGTAGTCGTAGTTGAAGTTTAGTTCACCGTCAGGATTAAGATTGAAGTACAACAAAAAGTTTCCGTCCTTGTAATCTTCTCTCTTGATTCCTGTAAGAGCAGTTCCAAGTGGCTGACCTGAGAACCTAAGCAGAGTATTATATCCTTCTTCTTTGTTGTCATCTGTTAACTTGAGCCTCTCATAGGGCAATTCGGTTTGCCCAACACTGACACGGGCACTTGATTGGTTCATGTCATTAAAGTTGGTAAAGGAGCTGAGGTAGGATCCTTGTATAGCAATATTGGGGAGAAAGCCTAGGAAGAGGTAATTGGTTTTTTTTCCTGTGAACGCATCATAGACGTCGTAGGTGACTACTCCATTAGGAATGGTGTACAGCATAAGACGACGCTCTAAGTGAGGGTAATTGGCCATATCACCTTTACTCAAAGCTTGACCTTCAAGTGAGAGATGAAGATCATCTCGTAGGGTCACGCTCTTGATAATTATCTTGGGGGAATTGGGGATAATTCTGAAGCGTGGATCAGGGCATCCTCCTGCTGTAGCATGAGCTAGGAGAGCCATCTGCGGACTATTCCAGTAAATTCTAAATTTCAATTCACAGCCTGGGGGGAGATATCTTCCTGAAGTGAAGACAGGTAAGTCTAGCTCGATTGAGAAGCGAGTTGCAGTACCTGTGGTACACAGATGATGCCTCTTGATAGCGCCTTTGTTGTTGATGATGCATTTTTCCTGATTAGCTATACAATGTGACATCCAGTGATTGAGCTGAGCATTAGTGGCATCTACACCACCAGCATCACTACCAAAATTAGCAGCACCAAGGCGAAAGGCAGGGGCCATAGCAGGACGAACATCTGTTTGATTTGCACGCCCAGGAGTGTCTTCATAGTACCCTTCTATAGTCATTTCTTCACGCTCTTGTGGAGAAAAGTTAACTTTCTTGTTGATCCAGGCTTCTAGTCCATACTTTTCACTGCGTTGACTTCCTACTAAGTTACCATTGATCATAAGTTGAACATCTTTGATGAAGGAATGTCCAGAATTATTTTCAGGGAAGCATTGTGCAGCATCGGTTAAGGGAGTACCGGCATTGTCAGTCAGTAAAACCATGTATTCAAAAATAACACTTTTTACGTCTTTCCAAGTCTGGTTTTTAGGGACGGTAATTTCCAGAGGGTCCAAGGTGGAATGAGTTTGTGAATAACGTTCCCATTTTGAAAATTTGATAGAGGTGTTGACAGGATCCGAATCATATATGGTGGTTGCAGCTCCTGATTCGACTTTTTTTGAATATGAAGGAGCGGGGGCTGCCGCTGCCGCTTCAGCCATGACGTTAGATGTGGTAGGTAGAACGTCAAATGTGAAATGAAGAAGAACTAAGATATAGTATGTTTTTATCTTTTTTTATATAATTTAACGGCACGAGGCCTAGGAGATCTTCTGATGTTCTGTAACACAGTAGGAGAGATGTTTTGATCTTTAGCTAGTATACCAATTAATCTGGTTTTTTCCTTTTTACTTTTTTTAGAATGTTGAATTTCAATAATTTTATCTTTAGCTTGAAGGTAACGACTTCGAAACGGTCTAGCAGCAGCACCTCTACCTGATGATGTTTCATCATCAGAGGAGTCCGAGGTTCTTCCTACTGAGGGTGATTTTCTTCTTACAGGAGTTATCATTCCAGGGGCCAGCGGTGTTGGACGAGCAGGTATAGGAGGTGCTACACGACGAGGTGTGATAGCATTATGCGGAGTAAGAGTGGGGATAGTTTTTCCAGCCAAAGCACTAGCTCGTTGATCGTCGTAAGCGCGTCGGTAGGCCTCGATGAAGTGTATTTTTTCAGAAGCAGACAGGGTTTTACTATCAATAGCTTTTTTAAGCATTAAATCAGCGTGTTGAACAAACGCCGCTTTTGGGTTTTCAGATAGATTTTGGTTAACAGCCATGGCGACTAATAACTTATTAGCATCTACTGCTCCTTGGGAATTAAGTCCGGTTATAAGTCCTCCCTTTTGTTCCTCATTTTCGTTTTGCGCGGATGGACGTGTTGATGATGAATTCTCTTGAGCTTTTTTCACAAGTTTATCAAAATAAATGACAGGGACTATGTATGCTGCAGAAGACGACATGACGACAAATGACTAGTTATGAAAAGGAATTGGGTTTTTAATAGATTGTACCGTGTGATTTTTTTAAAAGATTGTACAGTGTGATACATTGTAGGGAAACAAAATACACTTTTTGTATTTTTCTCTGTATTTTTCATCGAGAGCACGGAGTTCCTTTAAAGGTGGGATTGTGCGGTACGTGAGTCGTCTTGAACAATAGAATTGTTTCCTCTTTTTCTTTTCTTCCCTTCTTCTGTACTTTTCGGCTATGCATGCTTTTTGCAGGGCGTTGTAAAGACGTCGTTCATAGAAAGTGTATAGAACCGGGCATTTCCTGGTGCGGGACAAATAGTTGAAGAAGCGCTGGTATGATCTTTCCAAACGAGTTCTTGGGCCCGCTCCTCCGTTTATTCTATGCATAAAATGAACCATATTTTCAAGAGTCCTGATGTGAGTATTTTGAAGATCTTCTCTAAAACGACAATCCTTGTCACAAATTTTACAGAGGCGCGCCATTTTTTGGTGAATGATCTGCACTTCACGGCACTTGGCCAAGAAATGAAATGTGGCGATGAAACTCCTCATTTTATTTGACATGATAAAAGGGGCAAGCGTCATCACCACATTGGTCATTATCACATTCGATATCATCGCACTTATCAAGATCGATAACAAGTTGATCATCCTCCTCATCGTCATCTTCCTCGTCATTAAGTTTTTTCGCAGCTTCTAGATATTCGTCATTAATTTTTTTCGCAGCTTCTAGATATTCTCTATAGAGAAAGTTCAGAATGTCTGTTTTGTTCTATTGATGATACATGTCATTTCTTTTGATAGGAGAACCTGTGCTGTCTCGGGTGACCATTTTTTCATCTATATAAAGTAGTTCTTCAGGATCCCCTTTCTTGAATTGTTTTTCCCCAAAAGGTTTTACATCTAATTCAGACCCAAGATCTTCCAACAGCCAGCGAGGATGTGCTCTAGGCCTCTTACTAAAGAGAGTTGTGCAAAGTGATTCAAGAAATTTGAATTCAAGTTCTTCATGATCATTGAAGAAATAATTGCTCCATATCTTGTGTTCACCAATATTCTTGAGTTGTTGAATTGCAAATTGATGTCCTCGTGTTTGGTAAAGAGGCTGATTTAAAGCCATAGATACAGCTTTATAAGCCAAACTTCTCATCATGGAGGGCTTCTGTTTGTATCTTACTTTAAGAGGATGTGCTTTAGTTTGTTTTAGAAAATCTGGCGTGGACATTTCATAACGACCCATGTTTAACGTAGGCGAAGTGAACGACCTTTGGTGAAGAGCCTTCTTCGAACACCTTTTATTGAAACATCAACTCCACCCACTCCAGTAGTGTTCAGCGGTGGTGTGTATCTCATCATGCGTAATCCGTCACGTTTGCGCAGCTTCAGGGTGGGGGCTAATTTTTTAACTCTTGGAAGAGGATTACCGTCACGCACATGAGTGGTGATAATGTAAGGGCGGTAATCGGGTAAGGGAACTCCCGCCAAGCCTTTGTAACCGTTGGTGGTTTTTCTATACATAGTGCCAGGTATAGCACTCCCGCGGGAATTTTTTTGTTTTCTTTTTCGTCTCATGATTTTATGTGAAAGTAGTTCGGAGCAGTTCGTCTGCGGACGGATTCTTTGAAAGTGAAGGTGTTGGGTCTGGTGTGGGGTCTTTTATCTTTATTTTAGATTCTAGTTTTTTACTTAGATGCTCTGAACCTTTATCAATGGCTACTTCGGCCCCCTTGGCTAACATATGCCTTCCTACTTTTTTCACTATTTTTTTCCCGGCAGGAATAGCAACTTTGGTGGCAACTTTGGCTAATAGTTTGAGCGAATTTGCAATGAGTGTGGCTTTTCCTGCTCCACGTTGAAGTGCTGAACGTCTCAGGCTGTCAGGACTGTGCCGGTCACCGGCAGCGCTGGTAAACCATCGTCGGCTTTTCTTGTTTAATCTAGCGTCAGGAAAATCTCCTCTTAAAGCACATCGGCAAAGTGATTGTATACCTTCCCAATCTTCATTACAACTATTACGCAGTGTTGGTAGCACTTTGGATTTGGGGGCCCGGGCCAGATGTTTTAAAAATTGAACCTGACGGGTTTTTTTATCCCTTGTTGCCTTCTCCATGGTTGATATAAAATGAGATGATGAGTAAATGCATTTTATTTTATACTACATGTTGAACCATGTCAGAACCTCCGCCAGTAGGAGATATTCCATTCAATCCCCATGCCTTGGATATAAGTAACGATGAGTTGTATGATATTTTTTATTTACAAACAATTCCCGCATCAGGGTCTATTACTCCTCGTCGATTAGCACCAAAGACTGAAGAGAAGTCTGAAGATGAGAAGGAGTCTGAAGAGGAGAGTGAGAAGGAAGAGGCTACTTCAAATATATTGTTGAAATCACCAGCAGCATCACCACGAACATCAGACGTACCACCAGTTACATCACCACATACAGCAGACGCACCACCAGATGTACCCTTACGTGGTGATTCAGGTGGTGAATCAAGTGGTGATTCAAGTATTGATAGCAATCAACCGTTGAGCAGTGCAGCGCGCACGCGTGGGTTACATGGGCGAGACATTGCAGATGAGTCGCAGGATCATGAGAAGGATCAAATGACTACCGATGCCATAGCTGGCATGATAAATAATTTGTCAAGAGAAATTGCGGATCAAGCCCCTAAACCGCTTTCACAATGGAATGATGAAACCATGGTACCTCTTTCTCACGAGACCATTCGGGAAATGAGTCAACAAGAAAAATTTATTTATGCTAAAAATTTATTAGAGTTGCAACGACTGAATGGTGGAATACTACCCAATGCAGAAATGAAAGAGGCTTTTCTGTATGTTTCGCAACTTATTAGTTGGCGGCTAGATGAGAAAAAATATAATCTATATAATATGAGCGTTGAAGAGTTGAATAAGTTGAAAGAAGAATTGGATAATATGGATCTAAGATACTATAACGTTCCAGCAGGACATCGTGTGAATCAGGCTTTAGTAAATATTAAGAATATACTGGAAAGTCGTGCTGCTGCGGCTAAATCAGTGGCTAATCGAGGAACCGGTACTCCAAAAGGAAAGGGGCCTATGCAACAACCCAAAAGTCCTCTACCCTCTACTTCAGGGGCACATATAAGCCCACCTTCACCCAGTGATTCATCAGATGGAGATGACGATGGAGATGATGATGACTATGACGATGATGGTGGTAACGATCGTCATAAAAACGTAGATCAAGATTCAGCATCTCGAGCGGAAAGAACTAAATTGAATAAAGGAGATTACCAAACTAAAGCTGTAACAACTACCATCACTACGGTACGACGAGGAAAACGTCCTGTGGTACATCGACAGCATAATAGTACTACCTATCCTGGCAACGACAACGACGACGACGACGACGGTGGTGGTGATAACGGGGAACCGAGAAGAAAAAAAAGAAAAAGAAAATCCCGAGTCCCTAAAACAAAACCGCGACGAAAGCGAATTAGCAAAGGGGTGCTAACAGTATGAATAATGCCATACCATTTCAATCTCATCAATGGGAGCATCCTTGTAATATATTAGTGGCAGGACCAACGAAGTGTGGAAAAACTGAATGGGTTCGAAAACTAATTCGCGCAAGAAGTTGGATTTTTACTAAACCAGTCAAGAAAATTCTTGTGATCTACAGTATATGGCAAAATAGTTATGAAGAAATGGATAAAGAATTTGGAAATGTCATTGAATGGCAACAAGGCCTTCCTAAAAATCCTTTTGTATATTTTAAAAATAAAGAACCCGGCATGTGTATTATCGACGACATGATGACCGAAATTACGGGGAATGCTCGTCACGTGTCCAATTGGTTCACTCGTGGTTCTCATCATGAAAATATCACTATGGTAGTGCTGGTTCAAAATCTATTCCCCGAGCATATGAGGAACATTTCATTGAATGCTCATATTTGTGTTTTGTTTAACAATCCTCGAGATAGATCTCAAATCGTACATTTTTTAACCCAGGCGTATTCAGGACACATACCCGCAATAAAACATGCTTTGGAGAATTATATTTACACTATCCCTTACCGTCCAGCGATTTTAAATTTTTTCCCATCTACTGATCCAGATTACAGTATTACATGTGATGTATTTCCTAAAGATTTAAAACATTCTAATAAACCATTCCCTCAAGTAATTTTATATAAATAAAAAAACCAGTTGTTGTTTAACAAAGTGTTTTTTATTATTATTTACTGAAATATGTCATAATTAAGCCTAGCTTTCTTTTTTCCTTTTCTTGCTTTTGGTTTTCTTTTCCTTTTCTGGGTCTGAACGGTTGATAGAGTTCTTTGAGCATTGCGTCTAAGGTTGGTGGTAACTTTTTCTTTTTCTTCAGTTAAAGCCTCTTTCAAAGGTTTTCCTGCAATGACTTTGGTAGCAATATCCTTGGCAGCTTCAGTTCCTGTTGTTAATGCCTGCTGTCCAACTTTAGATCCCACATTTCGAATAGTATTCATGATTCTTCGCCCTACAGATTTAAACCCTCCACCGCCTTGTCTAGGGATACCAAATCCTCCACGTTGTCCGCCGGCTTGTAACGGTCTATATATCTCAATAGTTCCACCGGCCTGCTCAGGTTCATACATCTGTATAGACATCTTGAATGTGACTTCTCAAATGAGCTAGTCAATAAACTGTTCTACGCTTTATACAAATTTCTTGAATCATATAGTGGCCGTTGTAACCCCATCGGGCACAAAGTCAATAGGTTTGTTTTCTTCATCACGCACTTCAAAGGTAAGATGTTTAAAGGATCCCGTGATCAGAGAGAGATATTTGAGATGTGTCGGTTGGTACACATATTGTTTGGAATGGTCAGCCGCCCCCGCTGAAACAGAGGATAGAGGCACCACTTCCAACAATTGACGTGAAATATTACCCAGTTGTTGAAATTCGGTTAAACTGCAAGTCAGATAGGCCAGTTTATTCACAGGATCTGGATTAGCAATCGTTGTGGCAATGTCAATATACCCTTCAGAATTCGTGGGCGGGTTGTTGCGTATACCTATGGTTTGTGCTACCATGGGTATATGGTCGAAAGTAGTACAATTGGGATAAAGGGTAGCTGCTTGATTATCAGGAAAGACATGACCCATCTCAACTTTGGTCGACAAATAAGTAGTTGAGTCGCGCTTAATCTTGGGAATATCTTTTTTTTCCATTTTAAGAACATCGTAAAACCCTTCTGGCATTGAAAGAGTCGTGGAATATTTCTTATTCCATGACGTGTCCAAAAAACTAGTGAGGATGTGGAGGTTAGTGGATCCTCTGACGGTGTAAACTAGTTTACAAGTAATCAGCATGACGTCATGCCCTTCGTTTTTAAAAGTCGGTCTATCTTGGCAGTAAAGCCCCCAACTTTTTGTCCCATCAGCTTTGTCGGCAAAGACTCCCATCCTAGTATCCATTCTAAGTCGTTTAGCTAAACCATAATCCCATGCTGTGGTCATAGGCATCTCAAATCCGGCAAACTTGAGAAAGGGGCAGTGAAAAGACATTTGAAATGTATCCCATTTATTTTCTTTCATTTCAAAATGGTTTCCATGAATTTGTCCCATTTGAATCATGTTATCAATACCCACAGCTTCGGAAGGATATTGATCCTGGCTCAAATCAACATTATAGGTGGTTTTGGCTTTGTCATGAGGATACTGCCATGTGTACTTGAAATCCCGATCACTCCTGTTCGTCCCTCCCAACCCAGCATTATCAGGTGCGGTAAACCAGCCGGTGATCATCTGCTTCATCTTTAGATTGAACTGTCTTAGAAGGTCTTTAAACGTCGTCACATTTTCTATGGTGATGTAAGTGGGAGCCTCTACATTGTCAATGGGGAAGGAAGGTTCCAGATAAATTCTCCATTTTGTGGCTTTGTGAGGTTTCAATCCAAAGACCGCGGGAAAAGTCACTTTGGTCAAGCACATGCGCCATTTGTTATATTCAGTCAATGACCGCTGGCCGGGAAGTACTGCTGTGAAGTTATTAGCTTTGTTCTCTGGGAACCAATTTTTGGATTGGTTGGACAAAAACGTCTGATCAGACATGAGTTCATCAAATCCTAATGACTGTGGCCTGAATTGAAGTGCTAATACTGTTGGTGTTGAGGGTGACAACCAAACTGGCTTTTTTCCGAAAGCGTCTCCGATTTTAAACTCTAAGGATTGATAGAACGTGTTCTTTACTTTTCGGAAATAAGGGAATGTAGTTTCTTGATGACGTGTTTCGGTAGAGCCTGTATAGGTGATACGGTCCATTAGCGGATATAAAGCATGACCAACCAAAGACGACTCTACAAAGGATCCATATAGTAATAAATCTCCTTTGTTTTTGGTTCCATCTACTTCAGAACAGGTAACAGAAATAACTTCCACACTCCATATTCCGGGTAAATTCCATCCTAGGGGAAATTCTAGTACAAAATTGTCTTGAGTGTTGCTTTCACTCAACGGACATTGGGGCATCTTATCACTACTAACCCACAGCACAAAAGGTTTGCGATATTCTCGAACGGAACTGCTCATGTTGTTGTCTTCAAGTCTTTGACGTTACTTTCATTCATCCATTCATTGTAATGAGCCGGCCAGCCTTGATACTTAACCAGTACCTGCCAAACTTTTTTGTTCTTAGGGTCGCGACGTCGTTTCACAATGGATTCAATTCGGAAGGTAGCACTTTTTATATGCTCTTCAGAGATCAGTTGCATTTCTGGTTCGTAAAACGTACCTGTCAAAATTTCAGGTTTGATCCCAGCAGTTCCGTATTCTTCAAGACGATAATAAGCAGGCGGTCCATGATCTCTAGCACGCACACGAAACCATTCATTACCCCATTGTGGCAGATACCCTTTATCAAATGTGGCCGCTTGACGACTAATGCGTACAATGTCGCCTACTTTGAAATGAAAATACGTTTCTTTCACCGCATCAGAAGCTCGAGCAAATTCGTCTCGAAACTTGTCCCGTTTACCGTACAATGTTTTCCACACCTCGTGTTCATTCGTTTGGTTTACTTGGATTGGCGATGTTTTGATTGAACGATGTGTACTGTAATTGTAAGCTTCTATTAGTTTGGGTAAAGTTTTAACCCACTCGTGGGTTCCTGTGGCTGTAAAATGACGATACACCCGTCCTTTAATAGTCCTCTGAAGTCGCTCGACAATGGCCGCCTTGGTGGTAGAATCATTTCCTGACATGAGGATTGGAGGGATGGGATAAAGCTTTAACAGTGCTTTGACATCTTTATTGTAGAATTCACTACCTTTATCCACGTATATTTGACGAGGAAGAGTATGAACAGGGTCTTCTAGGAGCACTTTGGTAAATATTTCTTTAAGTCCTCGCGCTGTTTCTTCACCACTCTTTCTTTTCAAAGCCGCTGTCCAGCACTTACGAGATAGTACATCAATGCAAAGCAATACCCACCGATGTCCGCCATTATCATCCTCATACCAGGTCATATCAGTTAAATTGGCCTGCCATTGCTCGTCTATTGCGTTCACTACAAACTGCCGACGTCCATATTTTTTAGGAGCGGGTCTATGGATCTGATATGTTTCTTCATCCTCTAGCCAGTGTTCTCTCTTTAGTTTAGCTTTACGGTTAGGTTCTGTGGCGCTAAAGGATTTTAATCCTTTATACGCATCAGGATTTTTGGCTCCAGGATTATACCACTCTTGATTCCACAGCTTTCGTTTCTTTTGTAATCCAGCTGTCGAGTTTTTTGCCGTCGTCTTTCTTTTCCTCTTCTTCTTCTTCTTCCCTCCTGCTTGATTCAATGACGAGTGTACCGCCGCAGCAAGCGGTGAGACAACATCTATTTCGTCCCTCAATTTGGGAGTCCACTTGGACGCCATCTGGGTCATCTACGTCTTCGTCTACAGCTTTGATACAAGTGGGAAGAAGGTTACCCATCGCCACTATTTAATATCCGAAGGGAAGTGTATGAATGCCTTGCCGCTGACGTTTAGTGTACACTAACCGTACCAGTTTGTCCATCTCAACAGTGTGTAGTTGTTTAAGTAGGGGATTGCGTACAATTTTACGAGGATAGGTCACAACTTCTTGGGTTCCATCAACTAATAACCGTTTCATCGACTCCAAATGAATTTGATCAGATACTATGGGGATAAGGGTAATCCCCTTACACTTAACAACAGTCTTGCCCTTGTGAGTGCGAAACGCGTAAGACTTGGGTCCCAGGGACACAAATTCTTCTAACCAATCCTGCGTAGGGTCTTTACATTCATTCATCCTCCCACTGGCCAAGGCAAGATCCTGTGACTATTTCGTCATCACCCTCCTTAGGAGTCACATAAATGATGGAATCGGTGTCATGGTACACCACACGTTCTTGCAACCGTTCAAGCATTTCATACAGGCGTAGACGTGCATGTGACGTCACACAGCTTCCTACCACAACATTTCCATAAGCAAGAGGGGCCACGGCTTCTTTTAATTCTGTGTAGGTGACTTGAGCCATGGTTTCCGTCAAAAGCATTACATTGCTGACTATCGTCTTGTCCCCGTAGATAAGATCAAAATAGCGCTCGGACTGAGTGACATATTCGGTTTGAGATTTACCCGTACCTTGACAGAACTTTCCCCACAAGGAATTGAGATTCAATTTGGCAATAGCACGTAATGCCGGGTTGTAAATCACTTTATCCTTGTCTAAGCGTATTCCCTCACGTAGATATACTTCTTCCAGATAGGCTTCCTTCTTGGCATCCGTATCACACCGTGCGGGCCACCCCGACGCTTCCATTTTAATCTTGAGATTTTGATTAATGTATTCTGCGAAGAGATTGTCGCTAGTTTCTTCATAGTACCACACTTCATGAACAGAATCTAGTCGATAGCCTTTCTCGATAGCTTTCTTGATTTCAAATGTTGTCCACACACCGTCGATCAACATACGCTCTTCATCAGTATGGTCACAGGGATCTGGGTTGTCTTCTAGCATACAAAGCCGGCACAGTCCAAACATCAACCGGTGCTTTAAAATAAGCGGTAGTATGGGAAAGTACAGTTGATGGGGAGGAATGATGTCGCACTTGACAAGTCCAAACCAGGTGTCATCCTTGATGTTGGAAATACATTCTTCCAAAGGAGGTAGCGATGTGGTTGTTAAAATAACCGGATGACCTATAGGAAATTGCTCTTGCTTCATAACAGTTGGATAAAGAGATACTACATCAATGTAGCGGATCCTGTGCACGGCATCTGTATTACTTTGAAGGTGACGATTGATGGGGTTGTCTGGTAAAGGATTCACCTGATCTTGACAATAAGCATACATCTGAATAGCGTTTGTTCGTCCTCCACAGAGTGCTTGACGGGGAGTAAGAGGCATGTGGCATGTAACTGATCGTGGAGGTTTGGGATGACACTCGCGTTCTACATCCCACACATGAGCCCACTTCTCGATACCCAGCATCACGTAAGGCACGAGTGCGCATGCGTGTCTTGTGAAATAGAGCGATCATACTCATCCCCAGATAGTTGTTAAAAGAATGGTTATCTTTAAAACAAATTTCACAGCCATGCCAAAAGCATCCATGATACTGATAGATGGTATTGGTAGTAGCATCATACCCGTCCACTTTAGCACCTAGGATAATAATTTCCCCTTCTAGAGATAGAGCTGAGCGTAGATGAGGGAGGTTCAAGGAGTACAGCCATTCCAAAGCTTCCGCTGAGTAAATGTCCTGATGACGATACCCTTGGGGTGGAACAACCCCCAGGGTTTCCGTGGTTAGAAAATTTTTAGTAAATACTTTTAAACAAGTGGATGCTAAAGTTACACATTGGGAGAAAGGATCAACTCCAAACAATGATACATACAGTTCCCGGTACTTTAAGCAACCGCGCATCATCACTAAAACATCTTGAATACAATATAGCTCCAACTCTTTCTGAAGATCCATGGTCTTTTCAGCACAGCTATCCCACCATTCTTTCAACTCAGCCCGTGCACTCTCATCTGACATTTCATCATAGCCATAGTAGTGGAGTGGAGGGTAGGGTCCTACGTAGTTGGCATTGGTCTTGGTATTAAAAAAATGGGGAAAAAATCCTTTTCCTCCACCGACGTCTGTACCAAAGGTGCTAGGGAATGCACGCAAGGCAGTAGGGATAAAGCACAGCGAGTCCTTGAACGTAATACCGTCCAACGTCATCGTCAATACTTTGGCGCCTTGATAAATGCATCTGGGAGTAATGTTCCGTTTTACACATTGTTCTAAAATAGGATATGCATCGTAACCTTTGAGATTGTGTGCTAAAAAGGTATATTCAGTCCATTTGACATGATGAGGGCCCATCAGCCACTCTACAAAGGCATCTACCGTGTCAAAAGTCCACAAGCGTTGACGACCACATATTCCGGTACACCCTCGGGTAGCGTAATCTTCTACATGAGCTTGACACTGTTCACATACAAGCAGCACTACCACCCTGTTTACAATATGATGATCTTCTAAACATTGAGTCTCAAAGTCAAAAAATGCTAAGCGCATTTTTCGTTTTGCCACATCATAATCATTCTCTTTTGCTTCCACATCATCGCACCCCTTGACGTAACATTGATGTACACCGCGTATGACTTTTTTATCACCACAGGTAGGGCAATCATATTGATAGCACTCATGATCATCGACTAGCATATAGCGGATAGGCTGTTGAGGATTCTTGCTTTTACTAGTGGCCAAACGATCCACCATAACTTCACATCGTGAACACTTATAGCGACGTTCACAATAAGTGTAAAGTAGTTTTCCTTTTACCACTCTTTCCTTGTGCTTGTTCAGGCAGGCTCGTGATGGGAACATGCCTCCACACACATCACACGTTATATCATGGCACAAATGTGTAGGACGTCGATGAGGTTGAGGTCCTCCACACCTAATACAAGATTTAGTACATTTGTGCTGTTCCTTGTTATTGTACCCTTTCATACAATTGTAGCAGAAATAATTACGCCCGACCCAGCCGGGCATAGAGCGAATCCACGTAAAATGATTAGACTTGTAATTCAAAAACAAAGGCTTGTCTCCCTCACCATACTGAGCCATCACGTGACACAGTGCTTCATCATACACCACAAATTCAAAGGGCGGTTCATCAATGTCCTCATTTCCGTACTCGGAGTTGATAACCTCACACCAGCGTCGTACTGTGCCGAGTTCGGCAGGCTCATTCCATGTGTCATCCATGTTCAGTTCAATAAACCAATCTTCAAGTTCCTTGTCGCCGGAGTTCTCCCAACCCCAAGCTACAAGTGCATTGTAGATAGCACGTCCTAAACAGTTTCGAGTCTCATCATCAGCAAGTCGGCTTTTTTTCCGGTTCTTTTCTTTCTCCGTACACTGATAGTGCGGTCTCTTTTTACCTCTTTGATACGTGTGATGAGTGGCGGCTTCCGCGCACTGATGTGGATAATTCCTGCTATAAACACGACCACATTGAAGGCACATGTTCGATTGTTTACCATACAGCAATTCGGGAGATCGCACTTCGTAAAAACGACCTTCAGCTTCATGATACCACAGTACCAACTCTTGTTGAGTTGAAGTAGTTGCACTTTTCCATTTCACTTCATGAGGAAAATTGTTTCCATTTGGCAAATACAATACTAACACGTTAACATAGGGATGGAGTAGACACCACTGATTCAAATATATAATCCAATCATCGTCTATGACATCGGGTAGGTCAGCTGATAATTGATGAAGAGCCGCATATCGTCGAACAATAACATTAATGTCAGTAGCTAAATTTAGATCTGACGTCAGGGG
>JAUPMH010197408.1:0-11700 GCA_032270665.1 Metridium farcimen
GGTAAATTATGTATAAGATAAATTCAAATATAACAGCTCTAAAATTATTAGCGTTAGCATATATATTTTGATGTATTTTAGTGTAAAGAACAAAATGATTATAGAAAAATGGCGGGTGATGCTAACTTATAGTGTCATGTGACATTTTAATTTGGTGGACAATATAAATGACAATGACTCAAACTATATTAATAGTAATAACGATAAATAATATTATATATAAGATAAATTTAAGTAGTTAGTGTATAGGTACTGAAGCATTATCATATTTATTTTGATGTATTACTGTCACGACACTCAAACCCTGATAACTTTGAGGTTTGTTTTGTAACTTAACCCAACATCCCATGAGCAAATAGATTAGAAATAAAAAGTAAAGAACAGCATTTTACGTCAGAAGTCCCTTAAGCCGAAGCTAATCTTCCAGAGAGCCGACGGAATGGGATGTGTTATGAACCCAATTGTATTTGAACTCACTGCTTCATGTTAAGAGGTTCTGAAGCAGTAGAGTAATGAGAAACCAAAAAAAGTCAAGTGTTCGAATATCCTCGCTGTAAAATACATTCTGCAATACTAGGGGAAAATCAGTGATAAGTTTACAAATCTATAATAATGTACAAATGAATTCTTGTCTTAGTTTGTAAAATACTTGTTCAATCAATAGTGTGTACAGCTAGTTAAAAAACCTTGTTCATTTACTGCATACTGAATAGTGCTTTCCAAGACTGAAATGCATTTTGGGTCATAATATTTTTTTTACAATATCAAAACTTTCTTTTTTTACAATAACTTTTTTACAATAGTATAGTATTGATTTGTTTTTACATTTTTTTGCTTCAAAACTTATAATATTATTTAATATATAATATTGTTTAAGTAAAATATATTATATAATTCAGTGAATTCTGTTCTGCGTACCCATTTACTATACTTCATTGACCGGCTGCGTATCCAGAATGGTTGGTCCTTGTGGTGTAGTGGTTAACACTTTGGACTAGAAAGCCGAAACGGAGGGTTGAATCGTTCGTGCCATGGGCAATTGGTATTTTTCTCATGTATCTTGATAATAATGTACTTGATTTCTAGTGCATTGTATTCCAAACAAAAAAAACTAGCTACATATTTGGAGCAGATCACTGTATATTTACTTTTTATGTCAAATTAATAAGACCCATAATGCCCTTGGGTCTTGGAATGAACTATTCAGTATTGAACGTTTTTAGAAATGTTTACCTTGACAAGTTAAGCCATCTCCTGCATAACCGTTATTACAGTTGCAGTTGAATGATCCATGTGTGTTGATACAAGTAGCATTGCCATCACATACTGACTTGTTAGAGCACTCATCTATATCTGCAAGTGAAATGATTCAATTTAATTTTATTCAGTACCATGAGTAACAGTGTACATATAACAGGTTCCCATTTAAATCTGTACTTTCCCATTTAAATCTGTACTTATGCAAATTGTGTTGAGATCAACCAATCAGAGTATATTATTTCTGAAGTGAACTTCTCTGATTGGTTGATCTGTGTGTTTAGCACACATCAACAAAATTTGCATAAGTACAGATTTAAATGGGAACCTGTTATATGTATATTTTAAATAACTATTGTGCTTACGAACAATACCTTTTGTTATAATGCATGATTGATGTATTTGTATAATTTAATTTACTTGTACCTGATGATGGTTTCATGATGAAACCGAAATGTCGTGACTTTATAATTCCTTTAATTTTCATTATTAAATCAATATCTCAATCATTATTGATTACATATGTATATTGGCTAGAATTTTACAGATTTTGTGGGTGCAGGCTATCTATACTAACCATAACGTCTAACAAATTAGAGTGCAGTGGCGGATCCAGGGGGAGGTCCAAAGGTTCCATGGAACCCCCCTTTGTAAAGTCAATACACTGTCTGTAATCTCTTTTCTCTGCTATGGGCTACCTGTGGGTACACTCGTCCCAGTCTTCTATGTGTGGAACCCCCCTTTGTAATGACAATACACTGTCTGGAATCTCTTTTCTCTGCTATGGGCTACCTGTGGGTACACTCGTCCCAGTCTTCTACGTGTGGAACCCCCCTTTGTAATGACAGTACACTGTCTGGAATCTCTGTTCTCTGCTATGGGCTACCTGTGGGTACACTCGTCCCAGTCTTCTATGTGTGGAACCCCCCTTTGTACTCTTGGGCTACCTGTGGCGGATCCAGGGGGAAGTCCAACGTTTCCATGGAACCCCCCTTTGTAATGGCAATACACTGTCTGGAATATCTTTTCTCTGCTCTTGGGCTACCTGTGGCTACTTTCGTCCCAGTCTTCTATGTGTGGAATTCCCCTTTCTTAAATCCTGGATCCGCCACTGTCCAGAGTGAATGCAATAAGTGTGTGAGCCATGGTAGTCCAAAGCCGGACCCACTTTTCGGAATAGAGATGTTTTGTTTATTTTACGTGAATAAAATAAATTTTAAGTGGATCCAAAGGAGTGCATTACAAGGGCGGATCAAGGATTTTTTTCGGGGGGGGGGGGGGCACCATTAGAAAATGACGTAATATATAAATACCTAAAGAAAAAATATTTTCGAACTTTATGATTGTCTGAGCCCAGGGGGGTGCGCAACCTCCCCCCCCCCCGGATCCGCCCCTCCGCTAAGGTGTACTTTCACTATTTTCTGATTTTCGAAAGAGTTTAAAGACATATACGCGCATTTAACTTCTTTCCGATCAAAAATTTAAAGTGGACTGGGTATATGTCAACCTCTTTGCAATCTGCTGTACCTGTACATGTGGAACCATTGCCACTAAACCCAGGCTTGCACACACAGGAGTACGATCCATAACTGTTGTTACAGAAGGCATTTACAGGACACATGACTTGCGTAGTATTACACTCATCTACATCTAAAATACAATCAACACACCAAATCATTAATGATATCAAAATCAGTAAGGGGAGGAAAAGAGGGAAGGCGGGAAATAGGAGAGAAAAGACGAAGGAAAAGAGATGGAAAATAGGAGGGAATATTTATTTATTTATTTATTATTTATTTATTCATTCATTATTCATCCATTCATTCATTCATTTATTTATATTAAGCTTCACCACAAAATATCAATAAAATAATATCACATGAAAGAAAGAGAAAAAAAGAAAAAGCTTAAACTGGTTTGAGATAGGGAAACCACAACAGCGTAACAGTGGGTCCATGAGAGGATGAAATGAAGTAACAGCATTAACTTGGGGCCCAAGAAGGTAAACGCAAAAGAGGTAGGCCAAAAACGACCTGGAGAAGGACAGTAGAAAAAGAAAGAGAGGAAGGAGGATGGACTTCATGGGAAGAGGCAGAACTAATGCAGCAGACCAAGAATGGTGGAAACGATTTACTGAAGCCTTATGCACCACAGGGTGCGAAGTAGATAGGTAACAGGTAACATGAGAGGATGAGAGGAATATGAGATTGAGAATGAGGAATGAGAATGAGAATATGAGAGGAAAAGAAATAAAAAGAAAGGGCATAGACGAAGGGAAAGGAAGGGAGTTGTAAAGTAGGAAAGAGAAGGAAAATAGGAGGGGAAATGAGAGAAAGGAGAAGGGAACAAAAGGAGAAGGAAAGAGGAGGGGAATGGAGAAAGAAAGGAGGTTATCAAAGGGGAGGGATACAAAAAAGAGAATGCTAGGACGTCGATGAAGGGTAGAAACAAGAGGGAGAAGGAAAGAGGAGGGGAGACGGGAATGGAGAAAGAAAGAAGGTTATCAAAGGGGAGGGATATAAAATAGGGAAGGCTAGGACGTCGATGATGCGAGAAACAGAAGGGAGAAGGAAAGAGGAGGGGAGACGGTAAGGAGAAAAAATACAGACGGGAGGAAAATAAACAAAAGAGAGTTATGAAGGGAAGGGACAAGCTATTGAGGGAAGCAAAAGGAGAAGGGAAGATCGAGGGAAGGTGAGGAATGATGATAGGCATAAAAAAGTTTAGGAAAGATATGAGGGAAAGCTTGAGCCGGGACAGAATAAAAAAAAAGGAAAAAGTTACTCGCTGCTTGCACGAGTATATATAGTTAACGGTTTCATAACAACAACCTAAAACTAAAACTTCCAAAGCAGAATTCAAAAGGAGAGTATCAGTTAAATAAGGGAAAATATCAATAAATTAAAAACAATATGAATGAAAATAAAACAAGTGTGACGTACCTGATTCGCAATATTTCCCATCGAAATGTTTTGTACATTTACACCTAAAATGATCGCTACCAAAACCAACTTGACAAGTTCCATTGTTTTGGCAAGTCACACCTCGACAGAAGTTCTACAATCGAAAAGTTAACAATCAGATTCCGGGGGAACTCAAGGAACAGGACTACTCATTATCAAAAATCAAAGTAAAGAGAGAAATAAATCATGCAAAGAAGAAAACAAAATTAAAACGAATTCGTGCAAACACTAAAATCTTTCTCTAGACATAAGGACAAAAAAAGTCGTCCATGTATAAAATCCCCCCACCCACCCACCCCCATTACTTTAATTGTTTTTGATTCACATCCACTCCCCCTTCAGGTTATGCTCGTCGAAAAAAATAAAAAAACCTTAAAGATACCGGAATGGCATGGACGATTTGTAACCCCTAATTAACATCAAACTATAAAATTCGATTAGGCTGGACTATACACCGATAGAACATCGACAAGACACCGATAGAAAACGACTAGACACCGATAGAACATCGACAAGACAACGATAGAAAACGACTAGACACCGATAGAACATCAACCGACAAGACAACGATAGAAAACGACTAGACACCGATAAAACATCGACAAGACACCGATAAAGTATCGATTGTATCCTTACCTCGGCTCCCCTGTAAGAATAGCCTGTTTTCTCGATAAAATCCAATGGATACTGATATCTATCGGCGTTGTTCAGTTGGCATGCAATCATATCTGGTTCTGTAGAGGGTCTAGTGTTGTACGAGATACAGCTATCATTGTCGTAACATTTAAAGCGACAAAATTGGTCCGTTGTGACGTTGTGTTCACTGATCACGTGATTCATTAGTATTCTGCTGGATTGTATGTCTTCTTTGAAGTGGATGTGGCGACACCCCGATGCTTATGTGGAAAAAAATGAATTTAATCAATATAATTCAAGTTGTACGTAATCAATTATAGGATGTATACGAAAAGAACGAGAATTATTGGATGTCAAAATAAAATATATTTCAAGGCGTTATTCATCTAATTTCAGCTACTCTTCCACGAACTTACCTACCTTACTTACCTACCTATTTACTTCATTCCTTCTTACCTTACTTATCAATCTACTTACTTACATACTTCCGTACCTGTGTCACTCATTTATCACTCACTTACGTACCAACGTCCTCAATCACTCCCTTAACAACTTGATTCTCTAATATGAGCGACATAGGAGGCGTATAGAGTAGATCAGTTCGTATGGCTGTAAAAAATGCGATGCCGTGTGCCGGTGCGTGCCTTGCACGACCGAAATGTTTGTAAAAAAATATATGGAAACTATAGCGAGTAAACTAGTATAGGCTGAGTCGTAAAAACTGTTGCCAGTTAACTTTACTGACGTTTCGAGCTTTAGCCCTTCGTCGTCGGAGTAAAAGAGTTAGACGTTTGTAAAAAATGTTGACATGCTTTGCCGTGCCTTGTCCGCGCGCGCGAGCTTTTCATCATAGTCATACGAAATCTGCTCTATGTTTTTACCACACATCTCTCGCCACTGTGGCCAAGTTCACTGAGTCCCGACTCATTGATTTTTGCGGAGGTACGTAAACCGAAGAAACGTAAAACCCTCCCTGCATATGTGAGCAGAGTTGTGTGTATGCGAGAAATGTTAATGTAAGGGAAACGAGTGTGTGTCCGAGGGCCCGGGCAAACGGTTTCAACATTTGCTCAACATCCGTTCGATTTTATTGAATGGCAATGTTTAAACGCTTTAAAACACTTTGAACATCAATTCAACATCGATTCAACACGTTTCAACAATGTTGAAAGAGTTTAAAAGCGTTTAAACATTGCCATTTAACAAAATCGAACGGATGTTGAAGCAAATGTTGAAACCGTTTGCCCGGGCATTGAGTCTCCCAAATTAGTACGACACTTGCGCCTGGCTGGAAGATTTTTTTTTTAAAGTTATTTCTTCAATTAACTTACAATTTCCTTTCCTTTTATACTCCGACGAAGGGCTAAAGCTCGAAACGTCAGTAAAGTTAAGTCATCATTTTTTCGGTTACAAATTTAATTCTATTACTTATCGCTTATATCAAACACCGACGCAGCCTATACTAGTTTACTCACTAGTTTCCAGATTACTATTTACTTCACTTATATATATACTCACGCTCTTACTTCAGTAAATACAATTTCCTGTACAAATCTTTTAAAATAGTTTTTTTTTTTTGCTGTTTCTTAATTAAATCAGTAAACTTCAAACAAAAAATACATCATACAATGAAACTATCACCACAATACTTACATGCATGGGATTTGAGAACCACGTTGATCAACACCAGGAAAAAAAGAAGCGTTTTTTCGATCTCCTTACTCATCATTCTAGTCGTCGAAGAAAGTAATGAAAACTAAGAATGCATTAGCAGGTGTGGGTGTGAAGTTTATGTACGATTTAGAAAAACAGTTTAAGGACTTTGCATGGGGTATGTCGACAGTAAAATAGTATGCTACTTAGCAACAGGAGTACAAGTTTGAACAAAGTTTTTTTTAAAGTTCGATCGAAACGTTAACGTTCAAGTGATTTTTCAGTTAACATAGTATTTAACCCAGTTATGTACTCACGGACAGATTTTCTTACTTCAGTAAATACTACTAAAATAGAATGTTATTGTTGCTTAACAACGGGAGTAAAAGTTTGAACAAAGTTTTCTGAAAAGTTTGAACAACTAGTTATCAGAAGGGATTTAGACGTTCAAAAATGATTTTTCAGTTAACTTACAATTTAACTCACTTATCAGTGTACTCACGGACAGACTTTCTTACTTCAGTAAATACTACTAAAATAGAATGTTATTGTTGCTTAACAACGGGAGTTAAAGTTTGAACAAAGTTTTCTGAAAAGTTTGAACAAATAGTTATCAGAAGGGATTTAGAAGTTGAAAATGATTATTTTTTAATTACCTTAACCCACTTAACTACTCTCGGACGTGCTCCGTACTTCAGTAAATACTACTAAAATAGAATGCTATTGTTCCTTAACAACGGGAGTTACAGTTTGAACAAAGTTTTTTGAAAAGTTTGAACTAGTTGTTAATAGCCGAGGGAAGCAATACTATGATACGCTGATTAAGAATTAATATCGAAAAGTCTAGATTTCAAAATTATAACGCCATAATGATTGTTGTGGATGAGGTATGATCGTCCGGGTTTGTGCAGTCTTGAGAAAGACTGATGGTGTTGGTGACTGACGTTTCGACAACCTGAGCGGAAGTCATCTTCAGAGTCATAATGATTGTTGACGTAACAATAGAGAGATCTAAAGTAACAGAAGTAAAATAATCAAAACTATTTAAAGTTACATCAAGTATTAGACGCGAAAACCAACTCGATCACGACCGATTTTACCCTGGTTGCCAGAGGCGCGACAACTTTCTCTCTGTCACTGTTTCGTAGTTCGCGCGCGTCTCTACATATACATACATGGCAGGGAGAAATTTTGTTGAGTCTCTGGTAACAAGGGTGGACAGAGTATAGAATAGTTTGGAATAGAATCAATGAGTTCCGTAACTCTTGAAAGTTATATACAGCTATTTCAAAAAGCTTTGAATACTGAAAAATGCATACTAAATAATGCATATATATCAGGACCAAATTGCATTTCGGGTCATGGAGTATGGCCTAAAATAAAATAAATAATTATTATTTAACTGCATTCTATCCGAAACAATATACTACCTACATACATAGAGAGCAGATCGCTCTATATTTACAACTAGACGCTCTATGAGCGTGAAGTCGGGCTAGTCATAAATTCAACACAGGAGGCTAAACAATTCTACGTTGGGCTTCCTGTGTTCGTTCCCAAAGCATCATGGGGGACTATACGCGACATGACAGATAGATACATACATAGATTGGCTAAAAGGTAAACCTAGAGTCGGGCCTTGTAGCCCGACTAATAATCATAATAAGCTTTCATAGCAGATCCATATAGTGGCTATTCTTCTAACTTCCCTCCCCGCTTCCCTCTAAATTATTATTTTTTTCCAAATTAATGAGACCCACAATGCCCTTGGGTCTTGAAATGCACTATTCAGTATTCAACGTTTTTTGAAATAGCTGTATGCATTAATAATCATGCGAACGAACGTGAGAATATACTGATTTGTTTTCAAAAGCGCCCCATGGAGTAACCAATTAACGAATAGTTACCAAAAGAATGGAAATCAAAACTATTTAAACTTGCATTACAAAAACCCAACTAAAGCAAGAAAGAAAAGAAAAGAAAAAATTAAGCGAAACATAGCACGATCGAAAAAAGTCACGATAATCAAAGAAAAGGGATGTGTCAATGAGTAAAAATGTGCAAATCAAAACACCATAGAAAGAGGGGAAAAGAAAGGAAAATAAAAGAGAAAAATAAAGCGAAACAAAGTACGACCGAGAAAAATCCCGATATTCAAAGATCAGAGCTGTGTCAATAAGAAAAATTTGCAAAACCCCCGCAGGAAGGAAAAAGAAAGGAAAATAAAGCGAAAGAAGATTCCACTAAGGTTGTCGAAAAGACAGACACCAACTCCAACAGTCTTTCTCAAGACTACACAAACAGGGACGATCACAACACATAAACAAACATCCGATTGCTTACACCTGGGTTCAGGCCTTTCTTACAAATAGTTGATTAACGTTGACAACGTCAGCAAGTCCATATTTTTCACAGAGTATTTGTTAATGCACGACTAATTTTGCAGTCTAAAAGTATAAGAAAATAACTGCTAAAGTTATTTGCTAAAGTTGCGTTAAGTTTAATAGATAAAAATTACTTATAATACATCTACAAAATCATTATCATAATAATAATAATTAACAGCAAAATAAAGTGCGCGAAATCTTCAATTCAACATGCGACATTTTCAAGATGGAGTCACTTTACTATCTGTACCAGAATGCTTTATAGATTTTATTTATTTCTTATTTAGAATTTTAATTCCCTATTAAGAATGGTCAGACTGCAAAACAGTCCCTACTATAATGTTAAAATACGCGAAAACGTTTTGGACGAGAGAGAATGAGGAGAGACGTGACGTCACTCTCCCCCATTCTCTCTCGGCAAAAATTAGGAGGAGAAGAACAAGAAGAAGAAGAAAAAAGCAAAGCATTCTGGTACTTGTAGTTAGATGACGTCATCGTTAGAATGTCCTATTGTCTGAGGTTATTCCCATTCAGTCGTCCCAGGAGGCTTTGAGGTCAGGTCGTACAGGACACGTGATACACCTTGGACCTTGCTTATTCTGGAAACCAACTCTTGCACTGCCTGGAAAGCATATAAGGACAGTTGATGATGATGGACGTTGACGATGTGATTTTTCAATAGTCCCCTTCACAGTTGCCTGCGCCATCTTGAAAGGTAGGCGGGCCTTTGCGTCGAACCGAGACGAACGTTGAGCTTGCAATGATAGAGACATTTTAACAACTCGCGGGACATTTATTCACGTGTCTCTACCGTTGCAAGCTCAACGTTCGTCTCGCTTCAATGCAAAGGATGCAAAGGCACGGCAATCTTTCAAGATGGCGCAGGGAAATAGTCCCCTTCACAGTTCCCTGCGCCATCTTCAAAGCCTTTCATCGAAGCGAGACGAACGTTGAGCTTGCAATGATAGAGACACGTGAATAATTGTCCCACAAGGTGTTAAAAGGTCTCTACCATTGCAAGCTCAATTTTCGTCTCGCTTCGATGCAATGGCCCTGATACCTTACAAGAAGGCATAGGGAACTGTGAAGGGGACTATAAGTTGCTGTTGCTAATTTGTTGTTGTTGTTATTGTTGTTGTTTTTATCATTGTTGTTACTGATCTTATTATTGTTGTTACTGTTGCTGTTTTGATGTCGTTGTTGTTGTTATTATTGTTGTTGTTGTCTTTGTTGTTGTTGTTGTTGTTGTTACTGTTGTTATTATCGTTTATGTTGCTGTTTTGATGTTGTTGTTGTCTTAGTTGTTGTAGTTGTTGTTTTTGTTGTTGTTGTTGTTGTTGTTATTATTGTTGTTACTGTTGTCATTATCGTTTATATTGCTGTTTTGATGTTGTTGTTGTCTTTGTTGTTATTATTGTTGTTGTTTTTGTTGTTGTTGGTGATGGTGTAGTTGTTGTTGTTGTTACTGTTGTTATTATCGTTTATATTGCTGTTTTGATGTTGTTGTTGTTGTTGGGAAAGAAGGAGTGAAAAGAAGAAAGGGAAGAAGAAAAGAAGACTTACCTCTAGAGGGAAGTGTTGGCCTGGTACCGCAGCAACACCGGTCATAAAGTCATTAGTCACAAACGGTCTGATGACCAGCGACCGCTGACATGATGGAATGTGGTCGATAGGGTCACGGTCGAAGTGGACTGGGATCGACACTACTGGCATTTGACTTATATTCTTGAGACATCCTATTACAATCAATGATAAAAAGTTGTTATCTAAGAGTGAATGAGCTGAACCCAGCTGTAAGCGATGTTACGACTCGTCAACACCAAGTTGTTATCTGTTACTCGGTATAGTTGCAAATGAAGTGTTATAATGTTAACATATTTTCTCAGAGCATGCCCTGACTCAAAACTAAAACCAATAAAACTCACTAATATTTCATGCGAAATTTTCAAAAGATATCATAACTGTCATGAGTGTTGTAAATCTTCATACGACAGTATTGATTTGCATAAGTTTTAACTTATAAGTTTTAACTCGGCGAGATTTACTTTAATCTTAAGAACTAATGTGGATGAGGTATGATCGTCCGGGGTAGTGCAGTCTTGAGAAAGACTGATGGTGTTGGTGACTGACGTGACTAACCAAGACGTTTTTAACAACATTCGCGTCCGTGTTGTATCGGCTATACAATCACGCACCTTCGGCTTGTGATTGTACCTGACAATACAACATGGCCGCTCATGTTGTAAACATTACTTGCAATCATTGATCAACCTCGTTCCCAGGGCCCTCTCTCTAGCCCAAAAGCGAAGGGAGAGGGCCCTGGGAACGAGGTTGATCATTGATAATACATAGTAGTTAGCTGTCCCATGACTTACCAAATTCACTGAAAACTGTATGTGCTACACAATCGGCCTGTCGTAGTTGACTCAAAACACCTCGAGATAAGAATGTAGGGGTGATGTCCTGGATCTGATATTTGATTCTTTTACCAAACGCGAAACATACCCTAGGAAGAAGAATTCATAAATAAAAACGTACTAATGATGAAGCTCTTAATCTGACAATAGTTCCCTTCACAGTTCCCTGCGCCATCTTGAAAGGTAACCAGGCCATTGCATCTAAGGGAGACGAACATTGAGCTTGCAATGATAGAGACACGTGAATAATTGTCCTGCAAAATGTTAAAAGTTCTCTATCATTGCAAGCTCAACGTTCGTCTCGCTTCAATGCAAAGGCCTGGCTACTTTTCAAGATGTCGCACGGAACTGTGAAGGGGACTACAGGCGCGGATCCAGGGGGTGGGG